>ML781173.1:426913-455066 GCA_009831015.1 Picea engelmannii | reverse complement strand
TAGAACTTGACGAGGAAGGAAAAATCATATTCGAGCCTGAATCCATCACTGACACAATAATTCGCCAGCTGAGGAATAGATCCATTTGAGAGTATCTCATTATATGGAGGAAACTACCGCTGAAGATTCCACTTGGGAAGATGAGTCTTTTATACATAAGAATCCAGAGTTACTCAAGCATTGCGGAAAACACTTGTCTCAAGGGGATGGGCATGTTAAGCCCTAGTATTGTCTCATTACCCCTTAATTGGCACATATTACATTAGTAATGTTATTTTATTTATGTCATCTTTATTCCATTAGTTGTAATTATACTTCCTAGTCTCTTATATATACCAAGGAGACATTTTCATTTGGAATCATCTTGTACTTGAACATTTATGTGGGGTGAAAGGAGGTTTCCCCCTCGAAGAGGCTTATTATCTGAAATTCTCTCTTTTTCAAGGCGTTGAGTACTTATTCTAAGGTTTTTCTATGCTATATTGATATTTGGTTCTTAACAGTATTTGACACACATCAATGGTTATTAATGGCTTGGGAGTGGAACCCATCATTTTCATACAAAGAGACTGCATCTTACATAAGAAATAAGGATTGTTCCACTTCAAACATTACTGGCTGGTGAAGAAAACTTACTTGTTTAGCTCACAAGTTTAAGCAAATAGAGTTGTAATCGATATACACAATTTATCAAATCGACCCATTTGAATAAATTTATACCATAATTGGCGAAATGGGTGGAATTAACCAATGTCCCCATGAGGAATCTCAATCGGAGCATTGGCAGAAAGCCACAAAAATAATTTGGATCATCCACATTGAATCCTCTTGATATATGGATGGAGATCAACAATATGTTTGATATATGGATGGAGATCAACAATAAGATATGTTTTTCAGCCTCTAATTGATGATGAAAACAAATTAGAGATGGAGCAACCCTTATAATCATTTTTGTTGTTGTTTTGTAATGAGACAACCAATAGACATGTTGTTGGAAACCAATTTAGGTTTGCACCGTAATTTGCCAAAGGAAATTTCAAACATTTCCAGAAGTCCACTACATGAAAATTTATCCACAAATTTTTTGTCTAACTTACCCCAAAATAGAAATAAGATTGACTAGATCTTGAATGCCCATCTCCAATTAGCACAAATAAAACAAGACATCCCATTCCTTAAATTGGTGGATCTATCCTCTACATGAGGCTATTATTCTGTGGTAATGTTTTTCTTTCCAAATGCCAACACACTAGATCCTCATTAAAATCACAATCATCAACCAAAAGAAGAATAGTTTTTGTCATGAGGTCTATGTGGCTACTATTTTGAATGTGGAGATGAAGTCAGCTTAGACACTTCCTCGTCTCACAAACACATAAGGTAAATCCAACACAAAATAATCTACAAATCATATCCAAACTTGTATATAAATACTAGTTAGCAATGGAATTAGCATGAGTCACCAAATTGAACTTACATGTTTTGTATGCTATACGTGGTCCAAACAGGGTGAAAATTGTCTTCAAAATGGTTCTCTTTCAAAAGGCTCCCACTGATCAGAAACACCAAATATATAGGCTTCCATATGATTCCTTAGTACAAATAGGGTGAATATTTCATCCTCCATCTCTAAGTAGTAGATATCTTTTAGTGAAAATGAAGGCAAGAAGACAACAAGTATCAGCATGTGCTTGCYTTCATTCATATTTCCGACATTACAGCTGGGTAAGAAGATTCATAATTATATTCTCAGAAGTGGACATCAGTTGGATATTTTGGTTGGGAATGCCCTTACAGATATGTATGGGAAATGTGGAAGTATAAATGATGCATACCATGTGTTTGAAAGGATGCCTTGGAAGGATGTGATCACTTGGAATGCAATGATTGCAGGATTTATGATGCACAGGCATGGTGAATATGCTCTCAGATTGTTTTACAATTTGTAGAAGGAAGGCATAAAGCCAAATGACAACACCTTCATTGTTGTTTCATCTGCATGCAACCATGCAGGTCTGGTCGAAGATGGTTTAAAATTCTTTGAATGTATGACTCAAGAATTTTTCATCACACCTAGGTTGGAGCACTATGCTTGCATGGTTGAATTTTTTTTCCATTTGAGATGCTTGGCTCAAGCAGAGGACTTTATCAACAAGATTCCTTTAGAACTTAGTGTTGATTTATGGGGAGCCTTGCTTGGTGCCTCCTGAATACATTGCAATATGGAGGCAAGAGAGCATGCAGTGGAACACCTTTTACAGCTAGAGCCTCAGAATGTTAGTTACCATGTACTTCTCTCAAACGTCTATGTTGCAACTAGTAGGTGGGATGGTGTCACAAAGGTGAGAGAAATGATTAAAAACAAAGGTTTGATAAAGAATCCAGGGTGCACCTGGATTGAGGTCAAGAACATGGTTTATGAATTCCTTGTAGAAGACATATCACACCCACAGGCAGAAGAAATGTATTCAACTTTAGAAAGTTTGGTTGGACAAATGAGGGAAGCAAGGTATATTCTTGCTACTAACTTAGTGTTGCATGATGTGGATGAGCAGGAGAAAGCAAGCACCATGTGTTATCACAGTGAGAATTTGGCCATTACTTTCAGACTTATTAATACAAGTTGTGGGACACCTGAGGATCACCAAGAACCTTAGGGAATGTGGTGATTATCACAATGTCACAAAGTTCGTCTCTAAAATTGTAGGAAGAACAATTTCTATAAGGGATTTGAATCATTTTCATCACTTCAGAGATGGATTGTGTTCTTATGGTAATTACTGGTGAAACTAATTACAACCGTGAATTTGTATGACATAAATGATGATCATATTGATTACATTATGGGTTTCCACCATGCAATCATTACTTGTGTAGACAGTGTCTGTAGATTGAAGATTCACAATAGCTATTGAAAATTTAGTTATGTAAATGTAATCTTCATTTATCTAAATCTTGCAATGCATAGATTCTTTTATTAGCCTGCACTTGATACATGTTAGTCATGAGGATTTCATGTTAATGTAGGAGCATCACCCACGTCAAGCGAGCCAGTGCGGAAAATGGAAGACAGCTGGATAGAAGCCAGTGAAAATTTTGAATTTCCCTTGGATTGATGCACCAAACTTTAAATGTAATAATTTAATGAGGTGCACTTGTATATTGTAAATGGACCTTGAGTGGATGCTCTCGTCCTTAGGTAGATCGAGGCATTTAAAGTAGTTAATGTAAAGTAGGTAGAATTCAATTGTAGATTAGACAGTTGTAGAGCGCAAGAGGGAAACGGGATATAGACACCCTCATTGTGCATTGTAACATTATTCAAAAGAATTAGGAGCAAGAAGAAGCAGAGAGTTGTGTAAAAACACCCATGTACAGACATTTGAATTAATAGAAAGCTTTGGTTCAAATTCATGGTTTGTGTAGTCTCTGTGTATTTATGTTGAATGTTATGATCATGAATGTTTACTTCTTGTTATGCATTTGTTGTTTATGCTGTGTATGAATGATTTCATGCGTTGATAATTAAAGTCTGAGAGGAAGTGAGAATGAGTTTCAATTGTTTCTCTGTTTGAGCAAGGATTCCTGCAAGGAGTGTAGTTGAAGTCATCTACAAGGAGTGCGTTGACAGAAGGCTCAAATAGTTAACTTTTTTTCTCATTCGCCCAAGAGTGAAAGTGGGTTACAGGAGCCGTGCAAGGAGTGCGTAGGCTAAGATAAGTCTCAGAGTTGTGATTCTGAGCAGAGGAATTGAAGACTGCTGCTACAGGAGTGTGTAGAGTCGAAGGACTTCAACACTTAGACGTGGTTGGAGGTTTGCTGCAAAGAGCGCGTGCAAGAGTTTCCCTGGAGGACTTGAAGGTCGTGAAAAATTTTAGGAAGGATAGAGTCTTTGAATTCGTCGAAGGATTGCACAGAGAAGTTGTGTTTGAAGTATTCAAGTAGGAACTACAATTTTGTGCACAAGTGAACAAGTCTTCATGGAGGAAGTACTTGTTTCATTTCGCAGAATTCATCAGGAAGGAATAGACGGTCGGAATTCCCCGAGGAGAATTCGTGAATCACCGTAAGCCGTTAGATCTTGGAAAGGTGCAGGGAAGATACAGAAATGTATTCCTGAAAGGTTCCAAGCTCAGGAGGGTGGAGCCATTGATCAGGACCACGAGGGTTGTTGGATTCACACACATATCATGGATCGGGGTTTCGTGAGTCGAGGCTCCAAATTATTGCAACAGGAATCGCGATATAGTGATACGCGAGATTCCGACAGTCAAAGGGCAGAGTGTGTGGGCCACAACTGAGTTGGCGAGTGGAGTACAGGTGGCACAAGCCATCGGGGTTTCGCAACGAGAAGTCTCGAACTCACTACATCAGTATTCGTGAAATCACGAACCCCTAATTCCTGATAGAGGTGATGGGACGTTGAAAGGTCAACTCACGCGTGTGTCGGACAATCGGCATATCCGGAGGCAAGAGTAGGAAAAAAAAAGTGCTTGACATCATGAGAAGTGAAAACATGATAGGGAGAAGTCCCGATAGGTAAGGGAAGGAGTCAGCATTGACTGAGGTATCAGATCTCGGGGATTCGAGAGTGCAACGCTCGACCTTTGGACTCGTGAGGTTGTGAGTTCTGATTCCCTGATAAGTAAAGGAATGGGGGACCGTAGAAGAGAACTGTGGGTATAGATTTCCTGACAGGGAAATAGAGGGACCGGTTGGTGTTCTTCGGGCCGAGGGAAGAGAAGATCCTGTGAGAGTGGACGTGCCTGCGGGTGCGGCTACGTCAGTTTGGTATCAGATCACAGAAAGGTTCTTTTCTTTCTGTAGAAAAGAAGAGAATTCACCATGCCGCCAAGAAGAGAAAGGCAATCACCTGATCCAGAGGATAGGGAAATGTCGAGAAGAAGAGGTAGGCAGGCGACAAATCCAGAAATGGAGAGATAGATGCATGATCTCCGAGCAAGACTCAAAGACATGGAGACAACGCAAAGATGCACAGCCAGTGCAGGGGATATGAGTGATTCCGAGAGAGAAATTGAGGCTGAACGAGAAGAGGAGGTTGCAGCCGAAGATGCATCAAACGAGCGTTTGATCAGAGCTATTGCCAGGATGGGTGCAAGAGAGAAAATGGACATTCCAGTTTACAAGGGAAACTTGGATGCAGAGGAGCTTCTAGATTGGATTAGAGCTCTAGACACCTACTTTGACTACGAAGATGTCGAAGACGTCGAAGAAGACAAGAAAGTCAGACATGTTGTCACGAGACTGAAAGGACATGCAACATTGTGGTGGGATGAGCTACAAGCTGACAGACACTGTAAGGGCAAGCAGAAGATCAAAAGCTGGGACAGGATGATCATGAAGATGAAGGCGAAATTCATCCCCAAAGATTATCAAATCACTCTGTTCCCGAGGATGCAAAACCTGAGACAGAAGTTGATGACAGTGAAAGAATACACTGAGGAATTCTATAGACTGAACATCAGAGCAGGTCATTGGGAAAGTGATGATGAGAAGGTTGCTAGATATCTGAATGGTCTAAGATATGACATTCAGGATGAATTAAGCATACTAACCATCTGAACAGTGGAATATGCTTACCAATTGGCTCTGAAAGCTGAGGAGAAGTTGAGCCAAAAGCAGAGTCAGAGAGGCAGAGGCAGAAGCCATCCCAGAGGCAAATATGTTGCCCAGGACAGAAGCCAGAAGCCCAAGGTAGACTGGAAGAAACCTAAAACTCAGAATAAGAGAGGTGGGAGTTCACAGCGTGGACAATATGATGAGCAGAGAGGGCAGCATAACGAGCAGAGGGGAGATTATGATGATGGCAATAATTTTCCTCGTACTAGAGGTAGAGGAAGAGGAAGAGGTCAAGTAATTACATGCTTCACATGTGGAAAGAATGGGAACAAGTCTTATGAGTGTCCAGAGAAAAAGAAGGACATTGGAGAAGCTCACATCACTGAGGCACAGAGGCGGGATGTTGAGGCAGAAGACGTTGAAGGCGGAAGATCGCTTATGATGCGAAAAGCTCTTTTGACACCGGAGAAGGAGGTGGAGAGTTCAGTACAGAGGAGAAGATTATTCTAGACTGCTTGCAAGACCAAGGATAGGGTATGCAAGGTTATTGTAGACAGTGGAAGCACTGATAATCTCGTTTCTACGAAGATGGTAGAAAAGCTGGAGCTGGAGACGATTGATCATCCAAGCCCGTACAGAGTTTCTTGGTTACAGAAAGGACACCAGGTAACTGTCACTAAACAATGTTTAGTTGAATTCAAGATAGGTGGTTACAATGATAGGATCTTGTGTGATGTCATTCCTATGGATGTTTGTCATTTATTGTTGGGTAGACCATGGCAATATGACATAAATGTGATTCATGATGGGAGAATGAACACATACACCCTGGATAAAAATGGTAGAATCCATATGTTGCTTCCAATTAAGGATAAGGAGGTGAAGCCAGAGGTAAGCAACACTGTACTTCTCATGAGTGGGAAGGAAATTCTTACAGAGGTGAAGAAGAAGGAGGATCCACAATTCTTTGTGGTCAGGAAACCGAGGATTGTATTGACCAGCACGAGAGTGGATGATTTACCAGAGGAGATTCAGGAACTGCTAGAAGAGTTCATTGATATAGTCGTGGATGGATTACCTCGTTCATTGCCACCGATCAGGAGTGTGAGTCACCATATTGACCTCATACCAGGGGCCATTTTTCCGAACAAAGCTGCGTACAGATTGACGCCGCAAGAAAATGAGGAAGTTAAAAGACAAGTCCAGGATTTGATGGACAAAGGATTGGTCAGAGAAAGCTTGAGTCCATGTGCTATTCCAACAGTACTCAGTCCGAAGAAAGATGGAGGTTGGAGGATGTGTATTGACTCAAGAACGATTAACAAAATAACCATCAGGTACAGGTTTCCATTGCTGAGGATGGATGATCTGATGGATTGCTTGAGCGGAGAAAAATATTTTTCAAAGATTGATTTGAAAAGCAGATATCACCAGATTCGCATGAGAGAGGGTGATGAATGGAAGACAACATTCAAAACAAACGAGGGACTGTATGAATGGCTAGTCATGCCGTTTGGCTTGACGAATGCACCAAGTACCTTTATGAGGTTGATGAATGAAGTCCTGAGGGAGTTCATCGGGAAATTTGTCATCGTGTATTTGAATGACATACTGATTTTCAGTAAATCAGTGGTTGAACACTTGAAGCATTTGGCTACAGTGATGCAGAAGCTACAACAGGAGAAGTTGTTGATAAACATGAAGAAATCTTCATTCATGAAGACAGAGCTCATTTATCTAGGATTTTTTATTTCGGTAGATAAGTTGAGAATGGATCCGGAGAAGGTGGAAGTAATAAAGAATTGGCCATCACTGAGGAATATTTTTGAGGTGAGAAGTTTTCACAGATTGGCTAGTTTCTACCGAAAGTTCATTAAGAATTTTAGTGGAATTAGCGCAACAATGTTGGATACAGTGAAGAAAAGTTTCAACTTGTTGAAACAGAAGATTATGGAACAACCGATTTTGGTGTTGCCAGATTTCCAAAAGACATTTCAGGTGAAATGCGATGCAAGCGGGTTTGCAATAGGAGCGGTCTTGAGTCAAGAAGACAGGCCGATTGCATACTTTAGCGAGAAGCTGAATAAGGCAAAGGTGAAATACTCCACATACGACAAGGAATTTTACGCTATCATTCAGGCACTGAAGAAGTGGAGGCATTATTTGATCCCAAAAGAGTTTGTTTTATATAGTGATAATCGGGCATTATAGTTTGTGACTCAACAGGAAAAGTTGAATCAGAGACATGTAAAATGGGTAGAGTATATGTAGAATTTCACATTTGTGATTAAGCACATTTCGGGTATTGCTAACAAAGTGGTTGATGCTTTGAGCAGGAAATGTTTGTTGTTGCAGGAGTTCTGAGTCAAGACGTTAGGTTTTGATCATCTCAGGGACATGTATGCTAATGATCAGGATTTCAAGGAAGCATGTGAGGCAACTGAGAATCCATTTCTCAGAGATAGGAGCCAGTGGGCTGAGTATATGATCCAGGAAGGATTTCTCTTTAAGGGTAATCAACTATGTATTTCAAAATGCTCCATGAGGGAGAATCTATTAAAAGAGAAACACAGTGGAGGATTGGCCAGACATTTCAGTCATGACAAGACATTCGCGAAGCTAAGCGAATCATAATTTTGGCCAGGAATGTGATCAGAGGTCAAGATATTTGTGGACGGATGGAGAATTTGCCAGCATTCCAAAGGAAAAAGAAAGAATGCAGGTTTGTATCAACCGTTACCCATACCTGATAGGCCATGGGATGAAATCACCATGGATTTCATATTGGGATTGCCAAGGACACAAAGAGGATTTGACTCTATCTTTGTGATAGTGGATAGATTTTCCAAGATGGCACATTTTATCCCATGTCAGAAAACTAGTGATGCGACTCACATCGCAAATCTGTTTTTCAAAGAATTCATTCGACTTCATGGCCTACCGAAAAGTATAGTTTCGGATAGAGACACGAAGTTCATAGGGAATTTTTGGAGGACCTTATGGAAGAAGCTGGGGACTAATTTGATGTTTAGTTCAGCTTATCATCCTCAGACGAATGGACAAACAGAGGTAGTGAACAAGAGTCTAGGAGACTTATTGAGAAGCTTAGTGACGGAGCACCACAACAGTTGGGACAATATATTGCCACAGGTAGAATTTGCGTATAATGACTCAGTGAACAGGAGCACAGGCAAGAGTCCATTTTAGGTTGTATATGGTATGCAGCCGAGAGGAGTTTCTGAACTGAGAGATTCAGAACAGACTACTACTAGCAGCACTAGTGTAGAAGAGTTCGTAGAGGCGATGAAAGAACTTCACAGCCAGGTGAAGCAGTGACTGTTGGATTCGAGTCAGGAGTATAAACACAGAGCCGATCAGTGGAAGAGACAACTTCAGTTTGAAGTTGGTGATCTGGTTCTAGCACACTTGAGAAAGGAAAGGTTCCCGAGGGGAACATATAATAAACTCAATATGAAGAAAATCGGGCCATGCAAGGTCTTGAGAAAATTTGGGACAAACGCTTATGAGATTGAATTACCGAATGGAATTGGAATATCTCCGATATTCAATATCTCGGATTTGTACCCATATAGAGCTGGAGAAGCAGAGACTAGAACTAAACAGCCAGTGATCTAGAGTTGCAGAGAAGCCACAGATGGAGTGCATACTGGACAAGAGAGTAAGCAAAAGGACCAGGCAAAAGCAGTATTTTGAGTATCTGGTCAAGTGGAAGAATCATCCAGTGGAAGATGCCAGCTAGGAAGGCAAAGTGAAGATCCAGAGGCATGGACAGACCGTGCAGGAGCTCATGGATAGGAGCCCATGAATGTTTTCAAGCGAGGGAGTATGATGCAGGAGCATCGCCCACGTCAAGCGAGCCAGCGGAGAAAACGAAAGACAGCTAGATAGAAGCCAATGCAAATTTTGAATTTCCCTTGGATTGTTACGCCAAACTTTAAATGTAATAATTTAATGAGGTGCACTTGTATATTGTAAATGGACCTTGAGCGGATTCTCTCTTCCTTAGGTAGATAGAGGAATTTAAAGTAGTTAATGTAAAGTAGGTAGAATTCAATTGTAGATTAGACAGTTGTAGAGCGCAAGAGGGAAATGGGATATAGACACCCTCATTGTGCATTGTAACATTATTCAGAAGCATTACGAGCAAGAAGAAGCAGAGAGCTGTGTAAAAACACCCATGTACAGAGATTTGAATTAATAGAAATCTTTGGTTCAAATTCATGGTTTGTGTAGTCTCTGTGTATTTATGATGAATGTTATGCTCATGAATGTTTACTTCCTATTATGCATTTGCTATTTATGTTGTGTATGAATGATTTCATGCGTTGATAATTGAAGTCTGAGAGGAAGTGAGAATGAGTTTCAATTGTTTCTCTGTTTGAGCAAGGATTCCTGCAAGGAGTCGTCCTCAAGTAGTGTGTTGACAGAAGGCTCAAATAGTTAAATTTTGTTCTCATTCGCCCAAGAGTGAAAGTGGGTTACAGGAGCCATGCAAGGAGTGCGCAGGCTAAGATAAGTCTCAGAGTTGCAATTCTGAGCAGAGGAATTGAAGACTATTGCTGTAGGAGTGCGCAGAGTCGAAGGACTTCAACACTTAGATGTGGTTGGAGGTTTGCCGCAAAGAGTGCATGCAAGAGTTTCCCTGGAGGACTTGAAGGTCGTGAAAAAGTTTAGAAAGGATAGAGTCTTCAAATTCGTCGAAGGATTGAAAAGAGAAGTTGTGTTTGAAGTATTCAAGTAGGCACTACAAGTTTGTGTGCAAGTGAACAAGTCTTCGTGGAGGAAGTACTTGTTTCATTTCGCAGAATTCATCAGGAAGGAACGGATGGTAGGAATTCCCCGAGGAGAATTCGCGAATCATCGTAAGCCGTTAGATATTGGAAAGGTGTAGGGAAGATACAACAATGTATTCCAGAAAGGTTCCAAGCTCAGGAGGGTGGAGCCGTTGATCAGGAGCACGAGGGTCGTTGGATTCACACACATATCATGGATCGGGGTTTCGTGAGTCGAGGCTCCAAATTATTGCAGCAGGAATCGCGATATAGAGATACGTGAGATTCTGACAAGCAAAGGCCAGAGTGTGTGGGCCACAACTGAGTTGGCGAGTGGAGTACGGGTGGCACGAGCCATCAGGGTTTCACAAAGAGAATTCCCGAATTCACTACATCAGTATTCACGAAATCGTGAACCCCGAATTCCCAATAGAGGTGACGGGAAGTTGAAAGGTCAACTCACGCACGTGTCGGACAATCAGCATATCGGGAGTTGGGAGTCGGAAAAACAAAGTGCTTGACATCGCGAGAAGCGAAAACGCGATAGGGAGAAGTCCCGATAGGTAAGGGAAGGAGTCAGCGTTGACTGAGGTATCAAATCTCGGGGATTCGAGAATGCAGCACTCGACCTTTGGACTCGTGAGGTCGCGAGTTCCGATTCCCCGATAAGTAAAGGAAAGGGGGATCGTAGAAGAGAACTGTGGGTGCATATTTCCCGATAGGGAAATAGAGGGACCGGTTGGTGCTCTTCGGGCCGAGGGAAGAGAATATCCTGTGAGAGCGGATGTGCCTCCGGGTGCAGCTGCGTCACATGTCTTATGGGTCAATGTTATTATTTTAATAATCTAAGAGGCTATATAACAATAACACACATTGAGAGGATATACAACAATACCATCCATTGTGATTCTTTGACAAAAGGAGAGAAATGATGGAAATCTACTCGAGAAGGAGAGAATTATTTATGGTTACTCTTTGGGATGCTTCTACTAATAATGGGCTTCATGATATTTTATATTTGTGATTTGATGATGCATGAGTAGCTTTAGATTCCACCATAGACTCCTTCGCATCCACTAAAGTATTCCCCATTCCATGTTGGATTGTTGTTAGCAGTGTCAGGGTGAGGCTTGTGCATGCCATCAATCTGCAACAGATTGATGTTATGAGAAATCTGAAAGACTTTCAAGGGAGGTTTCATGGTGGAATGCACATGCCATATGATCTCCCCCCCATTGATAGCATGGATATCTTGGGAGAGTCAATCCCGGGTGTATGAGTGGATAATTAGATGAGGGGCTTACAAAGAATGAAAAGATGCTTAAATCCCTCCACCCATCAAAATGAATAATGTGTGATGGGAAGAGGAAGGGTGCATGGAATATCTGATAAGATTTTAATATGGTTATTGGGTGGATGGGCAAGTAAATAATTTGAAAGAAAAGTGGGAGGCACTAAATTGGTTGGGGTGGGGGGGGCGCTCTCATTATTTTTGGAGGATTGATGGAGAAGTGGAGGAGAGGAGATAGCAGCGGAAAAGAAGGAGACATAGAGAATTGAAAGGGGAGACTAGAGTTCTCATTGAGGTGGATCTCCCATGAATAAAAGAGAGAAGATGAAGAGAAGAAACAATGAAGGGAACTAGATGAAGGCGGAGAGGTAGAGATATGACTAGAGAATCAAGGCAACCATAGAAGGGGATGTGGCTCTAGTGTTGTAGTTCACCTGGTAGAATTGTATAGAGAATGAGGTCACACCAAGGAAGTTCTAGTTTGAGGTATTGGGTAGAACTGCCTTGGCAAAGACAAAGATGATTCAGTTCTAGTCAGTGAGCATTGCGTTGAAATGTGAGAGAATCATGAGGTTAAAGAGTAGTAATCCTTGTCAAAATAGCTAGTCAGGGAGATATAAAGAGAAGAATTTATGTTGTTAGGAATAATTTAGTGCTTCTTGTTGTAAGCTTAGTCCGATGGTTAGATTTGATGTTTGAGTTTGGTGACCATGAGGTTTGTTAGTGAAAAACTATGTAATAAAATTTGTCATTAACTATAGTGACATAGTCTAGACTCTAGACTCTACAATCCAATCATATTGTACTAGTAACTAGTAACAACTACTAGGTAGAATCATCAACTACTCTCTAGACTCTATAGTGTGATCATATGGTACTAGTAACTGGTAACTACTACTAGGCAGAATCATCAGAATCCTCATCCTCCTCATCCTCATATTGACTAGACTCTATAGTGAGATTCCTGCTTGATTCCCCTAGCCGTGAAGGTAGTGATACTTCTTGTTATCGAAGTGGGTCCAAGTCCATCCAATAAAGGTCTTCATTGTAAAATGCTAGTTCTTGACTCTCCACAATCCACTCCGATGAGGGATCAAAGTCATCCAAGACTATGTTGCTTGATTTAGGGGTTTTTTTCAGCCACTGGTCGCGCCTCAATCTAAGGTTGTGCTAAACATAAACCATATCATTCAACAATTTATTCTTTGAACTGTTCCACTTCTTGGTGTGTATATGCTAAAGAATGCTCCAATTTCATTCACACCCAGAAGCATTGCATGTTTGTCTCAATATCCAAATTGATTTTTTTTGCAAATTAGGGAACTGTCCACCAAACTGTTGCAACCAATAGGCTGAAATAAGAGTTGAAGGAAAATCAGATTTAGAAAATGACTTTGAAACTTTGACTCAACTTTTGCAATGAATAATAAAATTTGAAAACTTTAAACTTTCTTATCCGATGGATCCTTTGGTCTTCTTCATATAGCCATATACATGCGAAAGGTACCAATACTCTCATTGGAATGCAAGAGCTTCCTATGTATCTCTTTTATCTTGGGATTAGGGACCATGTGCATAATGCATTTGTACAATTCCTCTTTTACCTCCTCATCTGCTTCAAAATATTTTGTATAGTGGTATCTTCAAATTTTAGAAGACAAAAAATATTCATCAATTTAATTTGAATATTTGGCTAAGATTTTGTAATGAAAACAAAACTTTGAAACTTTGAAATTACATACGGGTTCATATTTCTGACAAGGGTAGTGTTTTCATTGACTTAAAGTTCCACCTTTCTTGTTCATTTTTTTTAGAAATACCATTATTTGGGTTGTCTTTAAATTGTCCAAAAAATCTTAGGGTAAAGTTACATGAGAAAAATTCCCAACATAATAGGATACTAGAAAGAGTAACACTATGGTAATCATTATAAGCTTACTTTTATACTAATAGGATACTAGTAATGAACTAGTGTTACATCTTGATTGACTGATTGTTTCTATCATTAATGATTTTATAGGACGTACAAGCAAATAGGTATTTTTCAGATCTATCTTCATTGAGTGAGGGAAGTTTAGGTAGAATAGAATAAAGTGAGACATCTACTAGGTCTAACAGGTGGAGATCAACTAGAGGTGAGAAGATCAGAAGAAAATTCCATAAACACATGGAATTTTTTCTTGTGAAAGGGGGATCATGTTCTTACAATCATGAGAGAATAGATGACATCGAGGTGCCCTTGAGGTATAAACATATAGTGAAACAATGGGTACCCAAGAATCTTCCTGAAATAGACACTAATTTTCGTGTAAACGAAAGGATATACTGGATTTCTCCATATTCATTACATGGTTTGGGGATATTTTCCATGTATGTCATAAAGGTCTGTTACAATGGATTAACTGAATTGATGGAGTACGCCGGACCCTGTTATATCTACAAAGTTTGGATACAAATAGTCCAATATACAAAAAGTATGCGAAGATATGGCTTGGCTGCAAATTATATACAGCTAAAAGACAATGATCAAAATAAAGGAGCAACTATCTACATTGACGGAAGGCCAAAAACAACGGGGAATATTGCAGGGTTTATAAATAGTACACGACCCACGACCATAAATAAGCGACCCAGTTGCGTATTTGAGGGGCGTGAAGAAAACCATGTATTCATATGTGCAATAAAATCAATAGTTGCAGGGGAAGAGATATTGATTGATTACAATTTGAATTGAATAGATACAAATGTTTCTATTATGGGGGCGGTATGTATACTAATTTACCCAACCTGTAAGCAATGACTCTCAGAATTTATGATTTTCATTATGTTCTATTTTTGTTATCAACATTTGAATTTTTTTCTCATGATAATGATTATGGTTCTAATTTTATTGTAATTTGGAAAGATGATCGTGGTAAATCAATAGCGGCCTCAGAACAGGTCAATGAACAATAATTTTTGAATTGCATTTAATGTGCATTTTATTTCTATGGCGATCAATTATTTTATTTGTTTGCATAACTGAATTATCATTTATTTTGTCGAATATGTAGTCAGAGAGACATGATGTTGATGATGATTTGATCAGCTAAAGGGATTTGTATGAATCCTCCAACCCTACAATTTTAATAAGGAAAATGATCAATAAAGGAAACAAGGAACTAGCTCACTTGTTAGATATTCTAGATCAAACTCCTGAGGTTGAAGAAAGAATCAAAAAAGTTATGACAAGGATTAAATCATATAATTTAATAACCATAATTTCAAGTTGTTTTATTTTTATATCATAAGATCAATTATGAAATCTTGATTTTTAACTTTTACATTATCTAAAGGAAAAAATGTTTTCTTTCTTATATAGAGATTTTTGGATCCTGTTGACATCGACATGCATGGTATCTGTAGTAGTGGCACTGCACAGATGCCACAGGGTCCCAATGTAGGCCCTCGTATAGCTACCAGTATGCATCTATTTAGATCTCCACCTTCCACACCATTAGGTGGGAGCCACGACACGCCCACCAAGGAAGCAAGGACACAGGTAGGCTCTGGAGGTGGTGACGGAGATGAGGCCGATGATTTGACAAACTATATGGTTTATTTTCCTAAAGAAAGGCATGTGACCAGCACAGGGACCCTTAAGGGAACCTTTATGGTCAAGGAGGAAGGGCTTCCATTAAAGTAGATTAAAGTTCCAGGTAATTTTTAAAATTTTATATTTTTCATGTTCTCTATGTAGACAAATATAAATCATCTAAATTATTATTTTTAAATTAATGATCATATAATAATTTTGCGTGTAGGGAAGAACGATTTTTATAGGTCCTTGGAGAATAAGGCTTTGCTGATTTTTGGGCCCACCATATGGGAGAGGTGGAATTCCTAGAATTCCAACCTCAAAAAAGAATTGATGGATTATCTAGAAAGCCTTTTTGGTGTAGATAATTTTAATAATACCTTGGCCACAACCGCAATTGGCCAATATTTAAAATATACGCGAGAAACATATAGGAGGCACTTGAAACAAAATGATAGGTACGAGCATCCTCTGATGATTCTAGAGAGGGAGTGGAAGGCCCTCATCGAGGACGCAAAAGAGACAAAATTGACAGATGAAGGAAAGACACCCTCTGGTCCTAGAAGGTAAATTACAATTTCAATTGAATACCTTCAAATTTTTTTAGATGTAAATAAAACTATGGTATATATTAACATACTTGAAACTTTTGATGATAGATTGATTGACACGTCAAAGGCCACAAAAGCAAGGCTTTCCAAATGTGGCCAACATAGGCTAGGCCAGGGTGACTACTTGGAGTTGCAGTCACGAATTGTAAGTACCTAAAGATCTTATTTGTATCGCCTTAAAACTTTTAGGTAATTTCTATGAATAACATAAAAAATACATACTCTTATGCAATCCAAGGTCATGAGTTTGGTACTGAAACCATGGAGGAAGACCTTAAGCTTGGTTACAAGTACGGCTATAAAGTGGTAGTTGAACACTGAAAAAACTTGGGGAAGATACCAAGAACCAGTTTGCAGGATAAGGTAAATAAAATTCAATCCACATTTACCTTTATTATTAAAAGAATATAGTCATGTTGGATATTATTAATATTTACAACTTTGTTTTAATAAGGGGAGCAGCACTGTCAATGAACACACTAGTACTGTTGCAGAGCAGTGCATTGATAGCAGTTTACAACTAGAAGATGGTTCTGATCTCATTCAGTCCCAATTTTCCACAGAGGTGCATTCGCATGATGGTGCTACGACCGAGATGGAACATGATGGTAATATGACTGTATTTTAATCATATACTTAATAATTTCGTAGTTATACATTTTGTACTTCTATTTTTTTTTACTTATACATTTATGATTGTCCTTATAAAATTTGTGGTCTCAATGGCAGAGTATGTTATACTTGAGGCTCGTACATTTGAAGAGGAGCACATAAGGGAAACCATTCAAACAGTGCCAACCAGTGCACTAGGTAAATAATTACATTGCAGGTGTTTTTTTTAATATTACTGAACTAGTTCAATGATATCTAAAAACTGGCCATTTAAATTTTTTATTTTTTTCTTTTGTAGGTGATGCCTCATCACAGTGGCCTCCATTACACCGTGAGTACCCTGAGACTAGGCATGCTCTACATGATAGGATGAAATCATAATCAGATTTTGAAGAGAACCTAGAGAACGAAGACATAGATATTTATGAAATGATTAGGAACTATATAGCTAAGAAGAAGAGGTTGGMTAAAAGTACTAAATGATGATGTACATGAATATTTTAATATTTTAATCTGTTTGTTTTTGCTGTAAATATTTGAATAGATTTATATGTTGGGTATTGGGGAATTGAAAGTGATGTGAGGGGGGGGGGAGGCGCCATAATAGCTTCTGCATTCACGTGGTTGGCCCTGTTCAGTAGAGAATAATTTATTGGAGTCTTTTAATCTTGGAGCAAACCTCCCTCGATCCAATAGAGAAACAACAAAGTCAATGTTGACTTCRTTGTTGCTACTTTAAATCAAGGGAGGTAGTTTGATCAAATATTAGACACGTGGCTCCAATAAATTATTCTTGAAACCAAGAGGAGCTCATTCARGTATGTTCTGACACTCTCGTAAAAATGAATCTTAGAGTAAATAATTCACTACAAATATTACTTGTATTGATTTTTTAGATATTTATGGTGGTTGAATGATTTTGGCAAGTACTTTAAGATATTTCTTCATTGATTGAGGGAAGCACAAGAATAATAGAGGGCCATACAAATGAAGAGAAACACGTGGGGGAAACCATTCTAACTGTACTATCGACTAGTTCATCAGATCAGGTGTGATTTCTCCTTTCAACATATAAGTTTATATAGCCATCAATTCTAGTTATTTTAATTTATATTTGTTTATTTCTTTTTAAATATACTGTATCTAAAAATGTGTGTAGTGAATAAATGGATCCATGCTTCCATATGTACCTTCTCCTTGGTAGATCTTGTTGCATCATAGGTTGTAGACAACTCAACATGTGGGTAGTTTGTGCACTTGTTCTAGGTTCTTCTATTTTCAGGATCATCTGGGTTGTGCCTTGTCTGTGAAGAACATATTCTAGGATTTCTAGTTTGCCATGATTATTGGCTCTGTTGAATGGTTGATATGGGATTACTATGTAGAATCTAATCAATGGTTATAGTGCATTAAAGATGAACACTTTCTCTTAGTTAACATAAGGTAAACAAGTACCAATATTTATTCCATATCACATCTTACCCTATGAATCCCATTAGTCTTTCTCATATTACTATTCTCTGCATGTATGATATAGCCATAGTGAAAGCTCTCTACAATCCATAGTGAAATATCTCTACCTGTATCATGACCATATGAATTTTCTCTTATGTGATTCAGATCCTAATAGTAATGATAAATATTTTTTCACATCCTTATAAAGATTTAGATCCTGTAGGAGGCTTTTTTCACAATTTTATATAAAATGCACATAAAAACTTGTTTAAATGCTGCAAACATTGCTCCATTGCAATACTATGCCACTGTATAATCATCTTTTGCATCAAGGTTATTTATATTCACTAAGTTGCAAGGATTATTTCCCCAATGGCTATCAAAGACTTTGGACTCCATTCATGTTGGATAAGGGCAACAACTTTTCTAGCTATTATTAAACCTGTGATTGTATTGATCCCAACATAATCATGAAGGTATTTCAACTCAACCTTAAGAGCTACACTATAGCCACATGATTTTTCTGTAGATAAACTCCATTGACATTTTGAGTCTGCATTGTCAATGGATTGTTTTTGATTTATAAATGCTTGGACTACACCTCTCCTAGGATCTCCCTAAACCTTTCTTTAATCATTGGCACCACCCTTGATAAAATAGGTCACCTGTTCTTTCTACAAAGAAGATACTCTCACCATCATCACTAGTTTTTTTTAAAAGGGATAGTCCTTTTGTTTTTGGAACAAAGTGATTGCAGTTTCTGAATCAAATGGGGGAATTTGATCTTGAAGCTCTGTTATGCATCTCTCAACATCATATAAGAAAAAAAGCAATAACTATTATAACCCCTGTCACTGCACTGATTCCAACGTATAAATATGTCTTTGAGGCATTTACTAGATAGCCAAAAACCAAGAATTCTTCAACATGAAATCCACAGGTACAAGTCCACTTCCAGTCATCATCTTTCTACCATCGAGTTTTTGTTAGTGCCATGCTATCATGAAAAAGGAATATTGTGTTTTTCCATGCAGATGGTATTCTTGAAAATCCTTGTCTGGTATATACTTTGACGTGTTTCTCGGCCTACAGAAATATCAATTCTTTGTTCAGCAACATATTCAGGGCAGCTATGTTCAACAACATATTTAGGGCAGCCCCTAGCTTTTCTAGCATATTTATGTACATTAGCAGCACTTTTTCTTAGTATATTTGTCAAGGCATGGCCTTTTACTGATGTGAATTCAGTCATATAGACCACTTTGGTCTTGAGGACGTGGATAAAATCTATCTATCCATCTCTCTTTCACACACATCCAAGTGTACAGTCGTAAACACATGTGATGTATTGCAAGCTATTACCACAGTGTCTTATCCTTGTGATGGGATTATATTTTAATTAATAAGTACTGTACTCTTTGGTCACATATGCAGTGCCACCAAACAAATATCAATGCTCTATTCGACAACATATCCAGGGAAACTCTATTCAACAACATATTTAGGGAAACCCCTGCAACATATTTCTATACTTTGGCAGCACTTTTTCTTAGTATATTTTTCAAGTCATGGCCTTTTGTTGATGTGACTTCAGTCATATAGACCACTTTGTTCTTCAGGACATGGATAAAATCTATATATCCATCTCTCTCACACACACATCCAGGTGCACACTCCTAAACACATGTGATGTATTGCAAGCTATTACCACAATGACTTATCTTTGTGATGGGATTATATTTTAATTAATAAGTACTGTACTCTTTGGTCACATATGCAGTGCCACCAAACAAACACAAGAAATATTGTACTCTTTCCACATGTTTGTTGAATAATATCACATGTATAGTAGTTGTGAGACAAACTGGGTTTATGAGGCAATACCTACATCAAAATCTTTGCCAATCTGCAAGTTGATTTTGGGATGTAAGTCCTTTGATTGATGTGATGGCATGCTTCCTCACATGGGCACCTAACATTGTTGACGATATCAGTGTCATGCCTTGTGTGCCTTCTCTGGCTTGTGGTTGTTATCCATGTGATACATAAGCTTGTACCATAGTGGTGTATCCCTATGATGGAATTTTGTTCCACATTAATAACTTCTTTACTATTTTTGCGCTCATGTGTCTATTCTAAATAATACCACAAGCATAACAATTGTCAAACAATGAGGTTTTTTTAGGCATTTCTTCGACCAAAAGATTTGTTGACCCAGAAGTTGTCTTTAGGGTGCAAGTCCTTGGGTTGAGGTGATAGCATCGTCCCTCACTTTGATACTAACATCATTGGTGGTATGTGTGTCATGCCTTGTAGGCCATTATCTTGTGGTTGTTATCCATGTGATGTATTATAAGCTTTACTCTAGTGGCATATACCTATAATAGGATATCATTCCACATTAAGAAGTAATCTACTCTTGATATGTGTGTATATTGTGAATATTCCCATATGCATAACCATTGTGAGACCAAAAGGGGGCTTATGGGGAATTACCCACACCAAAAAAAATTCCAATTTGGAAGTTGGCTTTGAGGTTCAAGTGTTAGTTTATTGTGTTTCTTCAAGCATGTTCTCCTTTTAGCTTCAACAAGTTGAGCTACTAATTGATTAGTTGTTGCAGGAGAGAAGGTGCACTAGTGAGAGAGATTTTCAAGCATGAAAAGTTGCTAATGAACACACCATTCATGGAGGGGTTACACATGAGTTGGGGTGCACTAACCAAAGGATAGATCCTCATTCATGGACCTAGTTTCAAGTACCTTCAGAATGTTAACAACAGTGAAAGTGTGTATTTCTAGATCTGTTGAAGACAGGTGCATTGGAAGTAGATCACTCTTTAGAAAGTATCATGTAGCATGAAAGGGAGGTAGCAGTAAACAATTTTGTGGGAATCGAATATAAGAAGGAAGTTGTTGGTAGCACACTATTGTGACAATATGATGTGACTAGCACAATAGGTAGGATTCACACATCAACACTAAGGCATACTCTATGGTAGCATTTAGAAAGGGACTTCACATGAGATCATGATGGATCTCTCCCCTGTTCTTGTTTAGCATCCAAACCAATAAAAAATCATTTTTTGTGAGCCTATTTTCACTCCAAATACAACAATAATTTCCAAGAGCAGTATAAATATTGTCTTTCTCTTCTATATTTAGCACATGTTCAGGGAGAAAAAGCATATCCCATATTTCTAACATTAGGGTCAAGTAGAGCATACTATGACTTATGATCAAGGATCTGTGTAAGGATAGCAAGGATCCAGCAGTTGAATCTAAACCTGCTCATAAAATGCCCAGAAATTGAACAAAATGCAATTGCTCAATGATATCCTTTCTTAGTGCTTAAAACACCAGGCTCAGATGTTCTAAGTGTTCCTCCTTACTGCTACTATAAATTAGAATGTGATCCAAATAAAGTACCACAACTTTTATTAATGTATGATCATGACACCTCTATCATTAGTCCCATGAAAGGACTCAATGAATTGGTCAATGTAAATGACATAGCCAACAACTCATACACATTGTCTTTGGTTTTGAATGTAGTCTCACTCATTGCCCTTTTAGATCCTGATATGGTGATATCCGCTCTTCAAAGTTATCTTGGTGAGCTACCTTGTATCACGTAAGCTATCCATAAAATCACCCATCCTTGATAGTGGGAATCTATACCTATTTGCAATTTTATTCAATGATCTGTAGTCTGTATACATCCTCCAATGTCCATCCTTCTTTAGACTTATGAAAGTTGATACCATTCATGGGTTCATACTCTCTCTGATGTATCCTTTTGATAGCAACTTGCCATCTTGTCAATTTAACTCTATGCTTTCCAATAGACTCATCCTATGTGTTACTTGATTCAACAACATCACACCTGAATTTCATTTAGTCACATGTGCAATTTTTGTCTTTGGTTGTAAACCATTTGTCATTTCATCACATGTTATGTAACTATACTTTTCCAATAGTTTCTGCACCTTTGCAGAATTTCCTTGCCCTTGGCATGCTTTGTTGTCTCATCGTGCATTGCAACTATCTCCGACACAACAACCTAACATTCCTTCATTTTGTTTATTGTTCTCAAAAATTTATGCGTTGATAGTGGTGACAAGTCTTTGGCTTGTCATCCTACATCAATAACAACTAGAATGTCTACCCATCTCTGGTAATGGTGTAGGTATTTTTATTTTCCTTTTTCACTACACATTTTCCATACTACCATGGTCTTCCCAACAACAAATGGTAGGCATTCATGAGGATGACATCACACAAAAATTAATCTTTATAATTTTCAATATTCAAGGATAACTTTCACTTGTTAGTCACCATCACTTCATATTTGTGATGAAACCAAAAGAGGGTATATTTTTGTGGATGATTTTAGCATGATAACTTTGATTTCTCTACCATCTCTAATCTGAGCACAGGAACTAGTCCTTAGCCCATGCCCACCAATAAACACCTATTCTTTGTGCCATCCTCCTCCTAGGCCACTATAACACCTTGCAGCTGTGTTCACCATTTGGCATACTAGATCCCTATTCTGTGTCCAATGTTCTAGCATATGCACTCACACTTCCATAGTCTATGCATGTACACCTCAGTTCCCAACACACTTCTACCTCAACATCACATGTGCACACATTTCAATGGGACATGCACACACCTAACATCTACATGCGTCAAGAATAGGAACTATTTTTGTGCACCCTTAGTGATGTGTGGTGCATTGGGAGACTAAAAATCACCAATAGTTATGGAACTGAACTACCTTGGAAACCAATTGGGCATTATGTCATTGATATGCAATTCTATTTATAGGATGTATCATAGGCATTGAAGCAGAGCAACTTTTCCATTTTTCACTCTCTTTCATAGATCCTTTACACAATAATACAAACATTGCTTTAATCTAATTTTCTTTGTGCGTATTTCAATCATTTGCTTCATTTCTAGTAATGCATTTGTCCATAAATTAATCATTCATTTATCTGTGCAACATCAGGGTTTCTCTGTGTTTTATTGCTACTGTGGCTTGCCACAGTTTGTCCTTCCTTGTAATATGCCTAAAGTAGGTTAAAGATTAGTTATAGGTAAATAATTATAGTCCATTATCACATGTGGTCATATGAAGATATATGACTTATGAACTCTATTTGTATATAATTTTGTGCCTTGCATCATTGTAACATGTCAAGAATTAATTAGTAAAACAACAAAACCTATACTCATTTACCATTAATGGCTGAAAAACAATCTGTAATATAAACATAAAGACCAATCTTTTCGTCTACATCTACAGGTGCACCATTTTTCATAATTGGTTTTTCTCTTCATGCAGTGGCTCTGTATTTGAACATATAATTCTCATAGATTGAAAAAATATCTTGAATGTAAAATTTCAAGAAACGTCACACTGATTCATCTGTTGGTGACCAGTCAGTGGTTGGTGGATTAGTTTTATTTTATTGTTGGGATCATCTTGGGGTTTGTCTCAAGTGCTCTAAGTTCTCTAAGGTTTGTCTCAAGTGCGATAAGGTGTTGGTTTACTAGTGATTGCAATCGTGTATTAAGTCATTCACCAGTGTTTTATTCTCACTATGGTATGTCCGCCTGAACGGTTTGATCTCTAAAGCATTGAGACTTTATGCAAGTCCCTGGTAAGTTTGGAAGAGTAATTATACCCTTCAAAACTGGCACCTAAGCTGACAGAAACCTATCTTATGCAATGCGGTTCCTCTGGGAATGTTTCTTGAAACACTTCCAACAAAAAAAATCTTGTTGTTGTAGCATAATCCTAATAGTTGTAGGGATTTTCTTCTTTATCCCCACTCCTGCTTTAATGCAGATAATAAAGAAAGGGATACATCAAACTGTTATACAATCTTGTAGCAATAGGATAACTGGAAAGAATGAAAATAATGAAGTGCCATATGACCTTGAATGAACAAGAGAATGCCAATCCCCGGTGGTTATAAAATCCTTAAGTAGCTGAGGGATGTTGGTTTTTGAAGGTCCTACTCCCATAGGGATCTTCAGAACAACTCATGGAGGTCTAATATTGCTCTGTAAGAGGCTAGAAAATGGTGTTTTGTGTCTCCTCTATGAGAGCTAGAGTTTGTTAGGTTCAATGGAAAATTTTGGTGTTGTGGTCTTTCCTGGCAAGTGAAATGTCATATCCCTTTCGACATTTCGCAAGAAATAATGAACTATAAGCAAAGGGATCTTAAAATATATGTATAGTATATACAAGCATGTTGGAATAATTGTATATAGTGAAACAAATTAGAGTAAAGTAAACACATTCCCTTATGCAATGTCTCAGGGCTGAGACACACATTGAGACAATGTTGGTAAAAAATATCCACATTAAAATGAAAACATAGTCTTTTAAGACCTAACAAACATGTTTTGGTATTTGAGAACTTGACAAGACACACAACTCAAGTATGGACTAGAGTGTTGTTATAACTGTCATCTTGAGGGTCTTTTTTGTTACAAATTCTCATAGTCATCTTGAAATTCTATCAAAAATGGGTTTTCCTTAGTGAACTTGCTAGTAATGCAAGGTCTTGTCCATAATGTTGCTTGGGCTTCAGTCTGCATAAAAAAATTGGTTGTAAGAATGGTGTAGTGATAGTTAGTTAACCATAAATATAAAATCATTTTTCTTTTTATAAATAAAAGAAGGTACTCAGTAGGAATCAATTAAATATTAAATATTTTATGCATTTATTATTTTTTCCAAGTTGACTCAAGTCAAATTGCTTGCTAAGTTTGAGTCAGGTCCGAGTTTGACTAGGTCGATATGAGAATATGAGTACAAAAACCAAAAATGTCTTTATATATTGGACAAGTAATATGTCATTATTAGAACATAACATAGAGGATAGAGTAGAAAAGGGCCTTGAGTACAAAAACCAAAATGTCTTTATATATTGGACAAGTAACACATAATTATTAGAATATAACATAGAGGATAAAGTACAAGAGGGCGTAGCCAATGCAATAGAAGAAGACACTAAGAGTGAAGGTCATCAAGTTGTATCATCATACATCTGATAATCAATGATCTTATAGGTTTGACTTTGAGATGCTCTTGAAATTGTTGTAGAACTTGAGAAGGATGGTACAACTGTATTAGTGATTTTTGAACTTTGAAGATACATCAAAATTGCCAAAATTTTCTTTCAGAGCATTGTCCATAGGATTCATGTCCTAATCCTTTGAATGTGAATGCCCTAAGAAGTTATCTTCTTTATTTTGAGAGATAAGTTGATGATTAGAGTGAATGGAGATCAAATATTCATTCTTCTGCTAACTCGGCCCTAGAATTCAATTTTTGGTATTTTTTCCTACTCGAACTTAGTGGGTCCCACCAACCTCTTAACATAATATAAGCCTGGAAATACCCTAAACTAAAAGAGAGCGTCATTTTGAAGATTGGTCATGTGGTGATGAGTAGTGGGTATGCACTTGGTGGTTGAAAACTTCTACAACAGTTCTAAACTTCTTATTTCTTTTACTAGTCTATTTTTTTTTTTTTTTCCTTCTATTCTTTTCAAGAGATGTCTTTGGCACTCATGCATTGTTATTGTTTCCTGATATACTTTTTGAGTTATGTAGACCTAATTTGGTTATTTGTGGAAATTAATAGAAGTCTTTTCATTCTTCCATCCTTTGTATTATCTTTATAGACAAATGATGTTACGTGTTTGCACTTTTGGTGGAAATCTATTCGTTGTGTAGTACTGGTATTACATAGTTTCCCCCTTTTCTAATGGACCATAGGATAAAATATATTTGTTTTTCTTCTCAATTTTCAACCCTTGTTTTCATACATATCCTGTTCATCTCATACTTTGTATTTCTTCCATCTTTCTCCAATATTTTCAAGACAGAAATTTGTCGCTTCAATGGTGCAAAGATCTACCTGGCAAGGGTATCAGGTTCATCCGATCAAAATATCAGGTGGGTAGATATTTCTGAAACTCTGCATGCCATTTTTGTGAGTAAATCATTTGAGTAAATATTGCATGCTTCATTAAGTGGATTGACGATATTTTGCAAACTTTGCATGGTGGATTAGGTATGCTTTGGAAGCTTTGTTTCTGCACATCGTTTTATGCTTACAATATTGTAGATAAACTATTTAGAGAATGCCAGAATTGAGACCCAAAAATAAGTGATGTGTATTATCTATGTTAAAAACCTATATTGACAGCATAATGTAATTTTTTTGTATACAGAAGACTGTCTTCTTATGCTTTTTTGGTGAAACATCTAATAGTTTCAATTCTCAATTATTTTTCCTTGGAAATTCATAGGTATTCTTGTTTGCCAATTCCAAATGTAAGAGGTATTTCCACAATCACCTAAAGCCATCCAAGCTTACTTGAACTGCAATGTATCCAAAGCAACACAATAAGGTGAACCGATCAATTTTTATGGATATATGTTGCAGATTATGTGTAGTGAGTTATGCATGTGCACTCACTGCTTGTTATTCCCATCACTAGGACATTCATGTTGAGCAAGTAAATAAGAGGAGACGTACAACAAACAAGCCTTATTCTAGGTCTATTTTCAGTGCTTCTTTGGAAGTTATCTAGAAAAAGAGAACTGAGAAGACAAAAGTTAGAGATGCTACTCGTGAAGCTGATCTAAAGTATGACAAAAGCATTGTTTCCTATGACAATTATATAAATGTCTTTCTGCTTAAAATTTCATGGATCTAAAATTTTTAAATTTTATTATGTTCATGAATCATCAACATGTGAAATGCTTCTGTTTTCTTACTCGGTCAACTCCAATTCCTGATATAGTGTTTTCTTACTCGATAAGCTCCAATCCCTTAACTATGAATTTAGAAAAATATGTACATTTAGAACATTTTAAATGAAAAACACTGGCCAACAACTACCGTAAAGTAGTAGCTTCTAGAACTGATAGACCTAGGTTTCTTAATAGATAGTAAAAAAATGTCGTCAAGGCTTACAAAACAACTACTTCAAAAGTCTGTGTAGAACTTGTTTCCGATCTGCATTGGAAACTTGGAAAACCAATCTAAACATATTTCATTTCTGAACTGAGCCAACTTTTCAGAATTGCAATTGGAGTTGTTGTCAACATCTTAATTAAAAAAACAATCTAAAAAACTCCATTTATGACCGTAGCCATTATTGTCATGGCTTGGAGTTGGTGTCGACGAATTTATTGAAAAACTAATCTAAACATCTTTTATTTCTGAACAGAGACAAATTTTCAGAATTGGAATTGGACATATTAATTGCAAAACCAATCTAAACATTTCAGAAATGCATTTGTAACAACAATTAATCTAGTAGAGGAAAAAGCCAAGGAAGTGAAAAATAAAACAATTGATTTAATCTATAGAGAGCTTCGTAATCCTTTAGGTTGTGCCTTGTTGAGTTGTGACCATTATTGTCTTGGCCTGGAGTTGGTGTCGACATCTTAATTGCAAGTTTACTCCTATACGATAGTGTCTGCTTTAGCATACTACTAGAAGGGTTATTAAATGTAAACCTACACAACCACATATTAGTGTACATATTTCTACAAATATTTATTAATGGTGTTCAATCTGTAAATGTAATCATGACACAACCACATATCAGTGTACGTAATTCTAAAAATATTTATTAATTTGTGTTATCACTGAAATTTCGTCCGCACATGGCGACAAGAACTCAGCATCGTCAAAACAACAATGAAGTCATTCATGGCCCTGAATTAATCTTACAGCATTCAAAAAGGTCAAAAACTATACAAAGTAGTGAAAAATTGAAGAGCGCTTTACAGAAGTTGAGTGCGCACGCACATGCGCGGAACAAAAATGTACCATGCGCACATACGCGCACGATGCATGGCTGTTAGCGCAAAAATCCGCGCACCTGCTAAACGGCGCATTTATTGAAGTGGTCGACCTCCCAACCACTTATGGATCAGCTCCCAAGCCGATTTGACCCTCAAATCTGAGATGAATCCGCATGGTAGGCTGGTCAAAGACCTAATAATGCCCTAAATGGCCTCTTTTCACACTACAAAGGAGTTACACAATAACTCAATGCAATGCTATAAAAAGCCATGAATACACCTCATTTTCTCAAGGAATTTCATGTAATGTTATGCTGCCTATATTGTTTTAAGGACTCACTCCTTGACAAGAGCACATTGGCACCATTTCATTGAGCAATCCA
>ML781173.1:396681-424620 GCA_009831015.1 Picea engelmannii | reverse complement strand
CCTGTGCCATTTGGCCAAGACAAACCTGGGATGTCTCACTCCACAGACGGACTAATAGGTGCCACCACACACCACGGTCCACAACCCAAACCACCACCAATGTATGGAACACCTCAATACCCATCGGCATATGGGGGCACTCCATATTACCCCCCACCCCCTTATCAACAGCCATACCCTGTTGCTATACCTCCACCCATCAGTGGACCATCATCGGCACCCCCCATACATCCACCTATCCCCACAAACAGTGGTACTCCCTCAACATCCGCGTATAGTACTAGTGAAAGCACTACGCCTTCCTATGTACCTTATGGATCAGTACCACCACAAAATCCATACTTCCCATTTCCTGGTCCTCCACAACCCATGGCTCCCCCACATCCACATGCGGGGGTAAATTTTGTTCAACCTTCTGCTGCTCAACAATACCAAAATTTTGAACAGTTGAATACARCCAACCCAACTCAACCATCGAACAATACCAAGAAGAAAGGATGGAACAGGAATAACAACAACCCCAGTCAAGGCGAGAATCAACCCCCATAGCACCAACCACCTGGGGGCAACCAGAACTAAGGGAACCAAAACCCCCAAGGGGGAAATAATAAACGCCAAGGGAGAAATAATGTCAAACCCATCTTCCCTTGTTCCCTTTGTGGTGAGTTCAGTCATTACACTCACCATTGCCCCCAGATCACAGATTTCAAATGGTTGAAAGATTCTGGTAGTCTTCCCCATTCTCCTGCACAAACCGCCCCTGAGCAGGCACCACAAAAATACGTGCAGCAACCCCCTCCCACCGTGATGCAAAATCCTATTCCACATCAAGGTGTGATAAACACCCAACAGGACACACAACATCCCCCACCTCAAGTGGGACAATACCACAACCCCAACAATCCACCAGAGCGTACAATTCTCCTCACCAGTGAAGAAGAAATCCTTCTGTAAACGCGTAATCGCCAGTATCATACACCCGCTGAGTCTACTCCCATATCTCCAAAGACAAACCCTACACCAACGGGACCCCTGTTGATGATCCCTCACCCTTCCTCCAAACCACCATTATGCATCCCTTGCATCCCTTTGCCCAGGAATGTTCACAACCCACAGGCTAGGGCAGCTCATAACTATAGCTTGGTAGACGACTTAGTACAATCCCCGGCTGCCATGTCAGTCTTGGAAGTCCTCCAGACTTTTCCTACGTAGCAGAAATCTCTACTTTCCACCTTGGGGGCAGTCGACCTAACAGATACTTGACTCATCACCTTCGATCTCGATAACGGAGAACCTCGTCTTCCCGCCTTGATCGCTTTTCAAATACTAGTAAAAATACGGAACATCACAGTTCATCGGTGTATCATCGATGAAGGTGCCTCTACGTGCATCATGTCCAAAACAGTATGGCAGAAACTTGGTTCCCCAGAACTCATACCCTCTGCCATTACATTATGAGCTTATGACGGACGACCATCCTCTCCTGAAGGGCTCTTCCAAAATGTCCCCATTGAACTCGAGGGAAAGACTATTCTCATTGATATAGAAGTTATCGACGCCCTACTCGATTATAACATCATGTTCGGTCGTAGCTACAAGTACGCTATGAAGGCAGTGGCATATTCCTTCTTTCAGACAATGATGTTCCCCCACAATGGGAAGATCATGACCATTGACCAAGTCTCACATTATGAGCCTAACCCATCTGCCAACCTCGATAACATTCTTCCTCTCATCCACACCAACCAAGATGCATATCCACTCGTCGAGATGGGTCCTGGGATTTTCAAAGATCCATCCTTGTTAGGGACGTACCATGGAGCACCACCACTCCTTCATCCTGCTAATCAGGTATGCGTCATATCCTCTAACGAAACTCACACAGAGGATGCTCTTCCTCCTCAGGAGGCTTCATTCATTCCTGATGTCTCAATAGTCGCAGAACCACCTCCGTCGGAGCCTCCTGCGCACTCATTGACCTCAACAGTCCATGAGCCCACATCCCCTCAAGGGCCTAGTCCCGTTTGGGAGACAGTCCCCCAACCCCTAACCCAAATTCCCTTATTTTACCCTCCACCAAGTATCAAAGCTTTTCAGGTAGCCACAACGCTCAAACTACCGAATATGGTGTTAGCAATCCCCGTTTGGTATCTACACCCACTAGAGATGGTCCCTCGCCCATCCCTTCCCCCACAGGAAGGACTTCCCACGACAATCCCCATCCTTACCCCCACCACCCCCCTACTCACTACCCCCCTGCTACAGTTGGGGGCAGGAGAAAGAAGAAAGAGCCCACCTCTCCACTCCCTCCACGCATCCCACCACCTTGTGCATTATGTGAGAAAGAGGGCCACCAAACCAACAATTTCCCATCACTACTTGAATTACGGAATTTGATCCCTCCCAAACAAACTTCCACAACACCCGTCACTACTGCTAATACCACCAACCCTTCCAGTAGTAAAGGGTTGAGGACCAAATACGCTTGTGCTATCTATTCAGAGTATGGCCATTACACTCATCATTGCCCAGCACTGCCATGCTTTTGGCAGACATTGGTCGTCGTATGCCAGAACTTCCAAAACAACGCACGCCCTGCTACGTCCTCTTCAACAAATATCACTGACATTCACTATGTCACTACTTCAGTCAATGAACGTATGAGATTCATTTGCTCTCTCTGCGATTCACTAGCTCATTTTACATACCAGTGTCCTATGATCCTTGCATACAGGTTTCGTCAATTGGCCCTGCTTCACCAACCTACAGAGGCGATACTTGACATTACCCCATCACTTGAGGATCTTCATGTCATTTCTCCCGAGCCTGAGGCACTCCCAACACCTCCATGGTTCTTAAATGACATCTCTAAGGATTTACCCCACAACCCCCCCAACTCTCCTACTCATTCCCATACGGATACTCTCCACCCAACCACTACGAGTACCCCTCAGTACTTGAATATATGGTTTATGTCGAGTGAACCCTCCCCATCTCCTAATATTGTTCCCCCTGCTTCTCCATCAGGGGGAAATCACACTCTCACCAAGATCACTCCTCACGACCCCTTGTATTCCCGGCATTTCCAATGCGATGAGGAAATACTTGAAGAGCTAAACCACCCAGATTCTCCCTGGGATGCACTACATCACCGTGCCCTCTTCTTTCCACAGGAAGCCCTCATGCCTCCTAACCAAAACCCCATTTACGTGGTCGAAACCAAAGATTTTATCCCAACCAGGCCTATCGATTGGTTCAACAATCCCATTCCTGCCCCTGATGCATTTGAAGAAGGAAACATGGCCAACATTTCCCCCACCATTAAAATCGACATTTCCATTAAAAATGGAATCATCGAAGAAATCACCATTGGAGCTGCTTGCACTCCTCAGGAAATCACCGCATATAAATCCCTCTTCCAGGAATATAGGGATATTTTCGCCTGGTCATACACGCAAATGCCTGGCCTCGATCCCTCTATTGTCGAACACCGCATCGACACCTAGCCCAAAATCACACCAGTTCGCCAGAAACAGCGACCACTACACCCAGCCAAAGTTGCGGCTATCAAAGCCGAAATTGATAAATTACGCACGGCCGAGTTTATTTACCCCATCGCTTATACTTCATGGGTTTCCAACCCTGTACCCGTTGACAAAAAATAGGGCACCATCTACGTTTGCACAGACTTTCGCGATCTCAATAACGCATGTCCCAAACACAACTTTCCAATGCCTTTCATCGATCAAATTATCGACGACTACGTTGGCCACGAGGCTCTCTCCTTTATGGATGAATTCTCCGGCTATAACCAAATTCAAATCCACCCCGCCGATCAGTATAAAACCACATTCATTACCCCATGGGGTACTTTTTCATATCGTGTCATGCCTTTCGGCTTAAAAAATGCCAACGCAACTTTCTAGCGGGCGATGACATACATATTCCACGATCTGGCTAAAATCATCCTCGCCTACTTGGACGACCTCACAGCTCGATCCAAGAAACACACCCAGCATCTCAATGATTTACGAATCATCTTTCAATGGTGTCGACAGTACAACATCCACTTGAACCCCCTCAAGTGTGTGTTCTGCGTCACCGCAGGGTGCCTCCTCGGATTTATTGTTTCCCAAAGCAGTATTACCGTGTACCCCCTCAAAGTCAAAGCTATCACCGAAATTCCACCTCCTCGAAATTTACGGAAACTTTAGAGTCTACAGGGAAAATCTAACTTTCTAAGATGCTTTGTTCCTGAATACACCATATGTGCACACGGTTTCCTTCGCTTACTACGTCATGACATCCCATTTCACTACGACGACCATGCCCAACAGTCATTTGACGATCTTAAAACAACACTTTCAAATGCACCGTTAATTAGTGAACCTGACTATAATCGCGACTACATTCTCTATGTATCAGCATCAGCTATATCAGTAGCTGGCGTCCTCGTCCAGCTTGGAGATGAAAATCATGAACACGTCATTTACTATGTTATTAAGAACCTCTCAGGACCACCCTTGAAGTATAAACATGAAGAGAAACTTGCTCTTGTAGTTGTCCTCTCAGTCTAGAAACTGTGCCATTACATCTTGCTTCGCACCACAAAGGTCGTCGCAGATTCCAACCCTATGCAGTATTTTCTCAGTCGTCGACAATTTAATGGAAAATTTGCTCGATGGATCATTATCCTTCAGGAGTACGACCTCGAGTTCTCAACACCTAAGAGTAAGAAGGCCCTCATTCTCGCTGAACTTGTCACGGCCCTCCCCTCTGACACCACCAGTGCCCCAGTCAACATCGACTTTCCTGATGAACATATCTTTTACATCACTTCGGATGATCCTTGGTATGGTGACCTCCTCGTCTACATACAAACTCAAAATTTCAGTAACCACCTTTCACGAGATGATCGTCGACGTATTCGCCATCAGGCCCCCCGCTATCTCCTCATCGAAGACATCCTATACCAGCAGGGCGTCGACACTATTCTTCATCAATGCCTGACTATTGACGAGGCCGATAGAGTCTTAAACGATTGCCACAACAATGCATGTGGGGGTCATCTTTCGGGTATATCCACTGCTCAAAATATTATCTGAGCCGGGTATTTTTGGGCTACCTTGTTTCATGACTGCATTCATGCCGTGAAATGTTGTGAGCAATGTCAGCTCTATGCCAACAAAGCCCGGGCACCCCCCGCCCTTCTTCACCCTATCATTACGGCCGACCTCTTTTGTAAATGGGGCATCGACTTTATGACTTGTAATCCCCCCTCCAGCAATGGTCACAAATACATTGTTGTCGCCGTTGATTACTTCACCAAATGGGCTGAAGCTATGCCCACTTTCAACAATACTGCTGACACTACAACGTGCTTTTTCTTTAATCACGTCATATCCCATTTTGGCGTACCACTCCAACTCATTTCCAATCATGGGAAACACTTCGAGAATGAGATCTTTGTCGAACTCTCATCTCGGTTAGGCTTCTCTCACGAGTTTGCTTCACCATATTACCCTCAGTCAAACGGATAGGTCGAGGCAGTGAACAAAGTCCTCAAGACCATGTTACAGCACACGGTTAATAAACATAAAACCAATTGGCATCATATGTTATTTTCCGCGCTATGGGATTATTGAATGGCGGTGAAAACCGCTATTGGTTTCACACCATTCCATTTAGTCCATGGGGTCGAGGCAACTCTTCCCATCGAGTGAGAAATTCCCACCTTACGCACCGTAATTGAGCTATTACCTGACACTGCTCCAATGGAGCAGCGCTTTCTGAACTTGGATTCGCTGGATGAAGATCGTCGATCTTCCTTACAAAACAATGAGGCAGCTAAAAATGATCCAAGACTACTTTTGATCGCCATGTCAACCTTCGATCATTCCACGAAGGCGACCTCATCCTGGCTTATGATATCGGTCATGATACCTTTGGCCACAGCAAGTTCGAATCACTTTGGCATGGCCCTTACATCATCCAGCATTGCCTCACCAAAGGCGCATATATCTTGGCCTCCCGCGAAGGCCTCTCTCTCAAGGAACTCGTCAATGGGTTATATCTCAAGAAATTTTATTCTTAAACGTAGTCATTCTAATTTAGGTTATTTATTTTTTCTAGCATTTTTAATCTTTTTTCCCCTCCCCTCTCGTCTAAACTCTCCTTTGTGCTATTTCCATATGCTTCCTCCACCATCCTACCACATTGGTTATGCCGACGGCGCCAGCCGTTGGACGCAAAATCTCGCTTCGGCTGCTTGGGCTCTCTACACCCCCTCACACGAAATGCTACACTCAAGCGGCATATGTTTGGGGCCAACAACCAACAACCAAGCCGAATACACTGCTGTCATTGGCCTCTTGGCCGACGCCCAACATCATCATATTCGTCACCTTAGCGTCTTCCTCAACTCTCAACTAGTCGTTCTCCAACTCAACAATGTATACCGTGTATGCGATCCGTGCCTCTTTCGCAAATACCTCCAGGTTAGACTGTTATCTTGACATTTTGATTCCATTACATTTACACATATTCCAAGACAATTGAATCAAACAACAGATCAACTGGCTAACATAGTGTTAGATTGGCATATATCACATCAAGCTACACATACATAAACATATCACAAATCCTGTCACAGCATATATATAGAATAGACATCATCAAAATCATCAGCAAAAAACACATGTAGACACCATCAGGATCTCAAAAAGGTATACTCATGTATATATATATATATCAAGGCCCATCAGGCCATCCGAATGTTTACATACAAAAATACATGTATCCACAGGCCAGCACAACACCTTGGTACAAAAAATCGGCTCACCAGCCTATACAACAAAAACAGATACATCATGGTGCCTCTATCGCACCACCACCTGCTCCTCCCTCAGGAGGAGGTGGTGGCCCACAACCACCTTCCCCAAGAGGTGGTGGACCACCCACAGGACCCTCATGCCCCGACGACAGGCGTCCACTCGTCATCGCAGCAAGCACTGCTGCTAGCCGCACTATGGCCCGCCATGGTGGCGGAACCCCCACACACTGCTCCAGGAAGATCTCATCCTAGATACATGTCCACATGCCCTCAGGCACATCCTACAACACCGTCTCTAAACGACGGCGTATTTCATCAAAGTCCACTCCGGCCATCGTCGGAGGAGCGTGTGATGGACCCGCACCAGGGTCATCAAACCGACGCCTCCTTGCTGCCCTCTCGGGCTCTGCTGGTCGCCCCGCGGCATCCTCCCGCTGCCGTCTCTCTCCCTGCTGTCGTCTCTCCGGCTCTCGCCGAGCTGGTGCTCTCTGCATCTCCACCTCACGCCCGCGAGGTGTCACATCTGCACATGCAAAAAACACCAATAAAAGATCGTATTAGCATCTATATCATATATGGACTGTTATATCACAAAACAATATACATCAAAACATGCACACCAATACTGAAGATACCTCGATGGTCAAAAGCCTCCCCTGGAGGCAGCACCATGTCCGGGTCACCTCGGAAGTCCACCCCAGCATAGGGGTACCGAAGTACTACTTGCGGCATCTTCCACCATATCCATGCCGCCTCTGCCGAAAAGAAGTGGCTACCTTCGCCACCACCGTGGTGAACTAAAACTATGGACCACCACCTCAACTGAGGCTCTCGCGCCCCCGACATCTCCAATAGAACCCTCGGGCGCAACATCGACACCCTCTCTAAAAGCCATGCCACTAGGATCGACCTAAAGGTGAACTCTCCGACATCTATGGACCAACAGTGATCCAACTATGCTACCATCCGCGCATGCAGTGTCAGTCCCCATGCGAACTGCTCGCTGGCCACCACTCTCTCCAGCACCAACAACTGGCCACCACTAATCCGCTGGGTCACAAGTGACCCATATATATGAACAATCATCGCCGCTATACAGCGATGAGCTAGGGAGTCTATGGCACTAATGCTCACCACAGTCCCCAACATAAAGTCCCAACCCGAGCAGTATCGCTCGCCAATCATGACAAGGGTTGTATCCCTAGGCAACACCGGCTATGCCGATAAGGGCGTTCCTCGAAAGGGGAGCCCAGTCAAGAAATAAACATCCTCCACCGCAGTGAAGGGGATCTTCTCTCCTCGTATGAGGAAGCAGTGCAGCTCCGGACTCCACATCTGGATCAAGAACTACAATAAATACTCTTGTGCCCATATCAATGCGCACTCAAAAAACTTTAACAACCCATAGGTTGCCAAAGTAGCATGCATGCCGGGACCCTCAATGGCCACGGTGTCTCGTAACTGGGACCAGTCTCGCTCACACCACCGCACTGGCATCGTCACCACGATCAACCTGCAGACAACATAGACCCTACATCATCTCATGCAACCATCAAAAGCATCAAGAAACACTCATTTTTTACCCTTCAACCTTGCCTCTTAGGCGTGGTTTTTGTTCCCACAGCCGCGCACACATGCGCGCTTGTACACCGAAACAGGTGCACCTCAATGCGCACCTGTTTGCTTCACATGTGTGCTTTTAAGCGCACATGTTTACCATACAGATGCGCACCAGTACGCGCCTTTCAAACCTACAGGCATGCACTGATCTGTGCCTGTTCAGCACACAGGCGCACCCTTCGGGCACACCTTAAATTCCCCCTACCGTGCACCCATGTGTGTATATTCGGTATCCAGGCGCGCATGTATGTGCGCCTTTCACCGAATCTCCCGCGCATGTGGGCCCACACCCCCTAAAAAATCCCCTAAATACCCCTGTATGGCCCTCCGTACAAACCCTGCCAAAAAATTGGAAACCTATTTCTATGCAAGATGATCAGACCACTAACCTGATACTCGCAGAACATCGATCGGATGCCTCGTCCTCCCCGAATCTCCAAATCTCCTCTGAAACTGTTGGTCCACTCACTATTGCAGCAGGTACAAATGAGGTGTTAATGTGGGCCCTACAGCTATATATAGGCCTTTTTCCAAACTTCCACTCACCATTCCGGGAGCCCAAGGTGTCCATTTTTCAAACCGTCTTCAGCCACGGGATCAACATCCCGTCACCTACATCACAGCAGTCCCTGGGTCACTTTTCATCATGAGCCCCCGGGGCGCCTTTTTTCATATCATGGTCAGGTACGCACGTGCATCGTCACATTTATCAAATACATGCTCATATCTTAGATTCTCTTCAGATATTGTTCACTTTGGGTATTTGGTTGTCATGTGTGTAGGTACTTGATCATCATTCATCAACACCACCCCTTCAGGGGTATACTCAGCACTGGCATGTAGTCTTTCCCACTGTATTGCATTTACATTTCCAGTCACACCCTCTCATATTGGCCTCTAGGATCCCCCTTTCTAGCTCTGTAGTACCCACGCCTCCATTTGCACCTTCGGTACTGTCACCCGGTAGCATTCTCACCCACATGAGTTGTCCCATTCATAGCACCTTTTGGCACTTTTTGACACTCATGCTGTTCTTCATTACCCTTTAGGGATGGGAGTCCCAATAGTCTTTCAAACATGTCATGAATCAGCCACATACTCCTTCTCCTCATTTCGCTAGCTTTCCCACATGGACTCCCAAATTATCTCTCTACGGTTCTATTTTTTACCTGCGCCTCTGCGATATCATGAACCCTCCATTTCATCCACAATTAGTTTGCCCCTCTGTGAACCTATCCTCATTTCACCTACCTCATACAGAAACTCACCAATGGGACCCCCACCCTTCATCAGTTTCCCAATAACCATCTGCCCTCCCTGGGGCACTCATTTCACACTGGGGCACCTGTTTCTGTATTTGTACATTTTTTCCAAATTATTCGTTATTTATTGTACAAACGCCTTTATTTACAGTCATTATATTTTCTTTTGTCGTCATCGTTGGTGAATTGCTTCCTTTTGGCCATGCGCAACCCATGTCACCCTCGGTTGGAGCATTACTTGTCATCTACCCTTGTCGGCATCATCCATATCTTCAGCGCACCCCACATGTCACTTACCTCGACTCTCTGAATTTTTTTACCTTGTCCTGCCTCTGGCACAACTTATCATCGGTCTTGTCGTCCCCCTGACACTCAACCTTGTTACACGGTTGCGGCCACTCTTTATCTCATCCATTCTCCAACCAAGGGCAGTCTTGAGTCTTCCCACTTCTTGACTTTGTCCATGTACCTCTGCCACTTCCTCACCTCAATAGATTCCATGAAGCCCTTTGCTTCTGGGAGTCGCGTTCCCCTTTTGTTGACATCAGCACAATTTTTCGGAAGGGCGACAGTATCTTGATTCTCATTCTCCATTCAATGAGAGATCTCGGACGGCACAGGGTGAAACACAATTACTCCTTGCTGTCGTTGGCCCCCATAACATTCGACGCCAACACTTTCTCATGTTATGGTGGGTCTTACTTTGCGACTATTGCAGTTATTTTTATCATTCGTCGAAGACCTCTGAATTTGGTAGGGCCATCAATGCCCGCATCATCGCCAATACTTATTACCACGATCATTGCCTATTATTCAGAGTATGTGCCTTTGCAGAATTGTCTTCTTCCTTTATCATCACCGCCCCTGAGGGCGCTGCAGTTGTCTACACCAACATTTCTGTCATCTTTTTTCAGAGTTACATAACACGAGCATGGGGCATGCCCGCCTCGTGTGTACACAGTTGTATATTTTATGCACCTTATGGAAATTCAGGTTCTACCGGTTCCTTTCTCCTCCAAAGGATTGCTCTCACTGATCCCACTATTTCTCTCTCTTACAACAACATTCTCAGTAGAAGAAACATTGATGGATTTCGGCTATACGTATGCTCCTAACCTCATCCATCAGGCGGCATCTGTTATCAATGAAATTTTGTCGGCACATGGCGACAAGAACTCAACATCGTCAAAACAACAATGAAGTCATTCATGGCCCTGAATTAATCTTACAACATTCAAAAAGGTCAAAAACTATACAAAGTAGTGAAAAATTGAAGAGCTCTTTACAGAAGTTGAGCGCGCGTGCACATGCGCGAAATAGAAACGTACCATGCGCGCATACGCGCACGATGCACGACTGTTAGCACAAAAATCCACGCACCTGCTAAACGGTGCATTTATTGAAGTGGCCGGCCTCCCAACCACTTATGGATCATCTCCCAAGCCGATTTGACCCTCAAATCTGAGCTGAATCCGCATGGTAGGCTGGTCAAAGACTTAATAATGCCCTAAATGGCCTCTTTTCACACTACAAAGGAGTTACACAAYAACTCAATGCAATGCTATAAAAAKCCATGAATACACCTCATTTTCTCAAGGAATTGCATGTAATTTTATGATGCCTATATTGTTTTAAGGACTCACTCCTTGACAAGAGCACATTAGCACCATTTCATTGAGCAATCCACCTCTCCATTGAGTGGATTTGCAAAGGGGTTCTTTCACCACCATTTTCATTTTTCTTGTTGTAAGGAGAGCAAGCTTGTGAGGGTCCAAGAGCCTTCCTTTGGAGGAAGAAGGGACTCATAGTCCCCTTTCTTCATTGTGCTTTGATTTCATCAATAGATCATTGGTGACATTGGTCTTTTTGTCCTTGTTATCTCTATATTTCCATGCTTATAATTTTAGTTTGTATTGGTTTAATTCTTGCTTACATTTTTGTTTTTCTTTCTCTAACTCTTTCCTCTACAGCTGCCATGCTCAGTAAGACCCAACTGGGCATGCAAGCACCTCTTATTTTCTCACCAAGGTGACGAAAAGGGTGCAAACAATTTGTATTAATGGTGTTCAATCAGAGTAGGCTAACTCTAGAGTAGGCTATGTACACCAAATTAACAACCCTCTATTGGTTGGCTACAATCATTGATATACCCCATAGCACTGCCCACACTCCCCTGTGATTAAAAATCGATGTGGATACTCTATTGAACATTGAATAATTCGTCCTACAAACACATGTTGTCCATTCTGCATCGAATTCCCTTATTTGCATGCTAGGAGTATCAATTCGCCTTCATTTACAATGATACATTTTACTAATATTTTGGAGCATACATGTGTCTTTATTTTCAATTAAGATGCCCTCCATATCTGTATAATTTGACTTGAATCATTCCTACAACATCCATATGAATGGATGGGTAGAAAAAAATGTTTTATTATTAGTAATTGGAATGATTTCTCTGTAGGCACGTTTGAACAACAAAAATTGCAAAGTTTACGTGTTTAGACAAATAGGGTTTGTGGACTGGTCATCATCCTTTAATGCTCAAAGATTTTTAGGTTTATTTTAAAGATAAATTTTTTATCAACATAACATATACATGCATAGACAGTGACTTGATAAATTAGAAAGGAAATATAGGTTTTAATTACAATTCAACATCATCTCATACAAAGTTTGAAAGTGTTGGGAGAAATTCAGCTTTGAAGAGTTTTAAAAAAGACCGCTTAAATACTCAGAATGGTAGCAACTGCAATAAATAATGCATATGAAAACCTTCCCCTGCTGAAATACTCAGAATGGTAGCAGTTGGAATAAATAATGCATATGAAAACCTTCCCCTTCCTCCTCCTTTCTTATGGGGGGCAATTCCTCTATTCCTAACTAGGACAATTGCAAAATGATGCAACAGTCTCTTCAATCCCTCACCTACAAGATCCAATCACTCGCCTACATTCATAATGTAACAACTGATCAATCTAGATAAAGTGTTGCAGTGGTACCGGTTCTATATTCCAGTCCATGACAACTAACATAACACAAATACATCACATACAAAGAAATATAGAACAGGGAAAATATATTGTCTATGTCAATTGTTTCTTCTTTCCAATTAAGTTTAAACTGTCTATCATTCCTGTGACCCATGATAGCTCTCTTCAGGTAGGCAAGGTCAATTCTCCATCTTGACAAAATAAAGGACATTCATAGAATGAGGTAAAGAATCATTGTATTTCTACAACATGAGGGTCCAAACATACAAGTATCTTCATCTTCTCATTAGTCAGATGCAACTCCTACATGAAATTTTACAAATCATCTTAGTGCCTCTCTGTCAACAGTGGTTGAATGATTGACCCTGCGTTAGAGAGATAGGAGGGTGTTAGATTAATGACACTACAAAGAAATCCCTGCAACAATATTTCATGTGTACTCTATGAAACCAACATTGCAACTCCACAAACTATTTAGATATATATAAATATAAAGACCCTGTGTATTACCTGCAATCTCTTGTTGTCTAGACCTTTCTTTTGCCTTGGCAATCTTCTCCACAATCTCTACAACAACCATGCGACTCAAAAGAAGGCCATAAATTAAAGATGAAAGTGTGAGCATAATTAATACACCATTCCATCCATCTGTAGAGATAAATCCAGTCAGAAGTGGCCCCAAGGCAGCCCTAACAGACCCAGTACCATCTATAATAATCATGACAGTTTCCAAAGCTCTCGAATTTCCTTTAAGTGAGCTATGTGTACCGAGATTAACTGAAACGGTTGTGGTAATGAGTTCATAAGGTCCATTAACAAACATTCTGAAAATCATCATCATAACAATATTGGCAAACATTGAGATACCTCCATAAACCCAATATAAAATGAGTGTTGGAATTGCACAGTACATGAAACTAGTTCTTGTGATAGCCCTGGCATCAAGCCCATCAGAAATATGGCCTGCGAGAATTCCACCCACCACTCCACCCAAATCGAATAAAGTTGAAAGGTTTCTAGATGATGTTACAGACAAATACTCACCTTCAATAGCTGCAATATCCAACCAAAATCAAAAGATATTACTAAAGATTAATAGAGTAAATAATTTAATGAACTCCTAAATAGTCTTCTTGTACCAGGCCAATTTCAAAGAGAGAGCATAGTAAGGTAAAAGGTTAACATATTTCCCTAGTTGTTTAAGAAATTTCTATTCATATATTTGAAACAGAAAGTGTCACATAGATGGGTTGAAGATGAGATGCGACTAAAATGGTTAACTGGTTTGCAGAATAAGGCAAGAGAGGTGAGAGATAATTGATCAGATAATTTGCTGAATAAGATGGATGAAGAAAACTAACTATATCAGCAACATCACATACATTAAAAACATATGAAGGGTCAAATATAACTAGAAATAGTTACTTATGATTTTAGTTTACTAATGTAGAGGTAAGATGACAATTACCAATCATTAAGGAAACAAGGTAATGAATATAAAACTCAACTCATAAGTACAGAAAAGAAGGAAAGATGAAGGTCTAAACAATAATAGTGAAATAAAATTAGAATTCTAGAATATATTCAAAGGTCTTGTTCATAAAAGAGTACATAAGAGTCTTCAATCTCGAAACATAGTCCTCGAGACTACTTTTCCCCCTCAATTATACTGTAGAAATGATTGGATTTATAGCCTTACAATGTTTAACTGAGATCCTCCAAAGAGGGATCAAATATATACAAAATCTAATCTAGTTACAATAAATGATATAAGATCCTATTTTAAGGGAATCAAACCCTGATCCTAAACTGAGTCTTCAACAACTCCACAAGCTTGCTAAATTCTACCTGGTTTTGTCACTATCTCTTACAGAAAACATGATTCCTCCTTAAGAAATTGTTTTTCATCCAAACAAAGCATCTTGGTTGGTACATTGTAAATATTGTTATGGACATCATGCACTTTGAAAAATAATGGTTGAAGAATCCCCAAAACTGTATGATTCTTTTTTTTGTTAGCCAGGGAGAATCCAAAGAATATAGAATTACTTCATTGTAACCTAGTTCTTCAAGTGATTCATCTCGTTTCTTTGTATATACTGTAATGAATGTTCCTACGACAAGAAACAATGCACAAAGAACCAAAATTTAAACCAAAGTCTTTAGTCCAGTTAAAAAAAATAAAAATCCAATGACAACATTATTTCTAACATCAATGACATATATAGTCTCTCCCTGTCTTTGACATCAATGAAAACAATATTTTTAACAATTTTAACTTTCGAACCAAAATTTTGAGGTAGACTACATTCATCCTCGTATTCATCATGTATTAGCATACTGCTGGAAAATCAAGTGAGTGCAGGCTCAAAAATATATTTTTTCTCTTTGTCAGCATGCATAAAATAATCCCATATATGTTTGTCTTGAACTGATTTTTGCCCAACAACTCATGATAATTATTCATGATTCAATCTCTCTGCACTAGAAGGTCGGCTCACATTTTATTGAAAATCTTTAGGCACATCATTGTAAAATTTGTTCTCGAAGATATCTTCTTAAAGATAAAAAAACAAAATCTTCCTCACAATCTCTGTTGAAACAACTCACCATGGACTTTCAACATTTTAAATTCTCTTGGAATGTCATTTTTGTTCTATTTTTCTATTTTTCCCTATTTTATGCTTTATACATACTCATTCTCGTGGGAACTTTATACATACTCATTCTTCTAAGAACGTGATTTCGTTCATTTTTGCTTCTTCGTTTGTTCCCATTACATTGGTGTAGGCTTTTCTATATTTTTACTGTGTTGTAAAAAGGATTGCCAATGATGAGTCAACCTCCTCAGAAATATCCTAACTACCATAGAATTGTGTGGTGATAACTGTTAAATATTGATCAAATTTCCATGAATAGGACTTTGGATGGCACATGACACTAATTTGAAAGTGTACCTGCCTAGTTAAAATCTTCCCTTCGGTATCCTTACTTTGACTGCATTTAATGTTGAGCCATAAAAATAGGAAATGGATCGTTAGTTTTCAACTTTAGTATATTTGATTAATTATTCCCTATGATATCAAAGTGGCATGTTCTTTTGCCCAACTTATGTTAAATCTCTAAGAGTGATTTTGATGTAGTTTGTGTATTTTTCTTTCGATATTTTTGGGTCTTATATTATTATGTTTCCTAGAAAGTAAGCCTTGCAGTTTGACATTTAGTCTATTAACTATATGAAGCCTTGCAGTTTGACATTTAGCTAGCTCTCACATTTTTATTCATTTAGGGATCAGAAAGATCTTATCAGGGAGGCTTTATGAAAGATATGCCAGGAGAGTTTCAGCACCTCAATAAATGGTCAGTGTAGTTTTTTGAGTTTTCCTAAGGTTATTTTTATGTAGTATTATTTTTCAGAAGTGAATTTTCTAATTTTGAGCCCTTACTGAACATAATATCCTCTCTTGGATTAATTGGAATTGACAGCATTGAGAAATCCTATTAACGTGTAAGCTTTCTGAACCATATATTTTAGTGTTTGGGTTTTGGCACATGCCTTTTTTTAGTAGTGTAGTTAGATCAGTTGAGTAGTTGATATTTGTAGAGGATTGAATTATTGAACAAAGGTCGTCCTTATTGAATTGGAGGAGAGGGATTTAATATGCAATGGAGTAATAAATAGCTCTATGGATGACCTATCCATTTGTATTTCTGAAAATGTTTGCAAGTATTCCGAATGGATTGATGAATGTGAGTGTGTAAATAATTCTGGCTAAATGGATGCATATGCAGACTTAGATAACATATCGTGTATGTATTGAATATAGTAATTTGATATATGGATGTTTCTTTTCCTAAGATTCTATCTAAAATCTGTGAGAGCATCTGTAGTTTGGATGTGCACCTTCCTCATAATGTGCAATACAGGAAGCCATTTGAACAAATTCATGTGCAATACAAGAATCCATTTGAACCAATTCACAATATTTTGCTTTGTCCTGTCATGTTCTTGGGCCATTTTTGAAAAATGACTGTGATGTTCAATCACTTAATATGTCTACTACACGGATTAACTGTGTATATGACAATTAACATTGGTTGTTATTTAAAAGTAGATGGATTAGCTGTGTATATAATAGTAACATTGGTTTTTATTTGAAACTAAACTTGGAATATATATGTGTTGTATAGATGCAAGCCAAATCTGCTATAGCTGTTGAAGTATTTAAATTTGTATTTTTTCATCCCTTGTTCTGACCGAGTATTGGGATATTGAATTTTACATGGTTTGACATTTTCAAATGTCTTGGCATGAGAGATTATGAGATTTATATCTGGAGTCCAAATTTGTTATGGTTATTTCGAATTGCTACAATTTGCATTCTATGAATTTACTCTTCTACTCAATGTATATATACATAACACTTGCATGCTATGTGTGAATTTGTTGTGCTAGCCAAAGGATACAAAGAAATACCTGCAATGACTTCAAGTTGTATTATTGATGATATAATTGTCTGATAAATGTCAAACAAATTGTCATAGGTTTCAGTGAAGGCTCTGGAATTTCTGTTGCTCAGCTATCTCATTGGTATATAGGATCTTGTATTGGATGGCACTTGTTTCAATGTACCCAAGAAAGTACAGTATTATTTTGATCCTTTCTAAAATAGGGACTTACTCTCTAGTATATTTTTGTAGTCTTATTATGCATGATTTCACTTGAGCTTTTGGACTTTAGCTCAACAATTGTGAGTTCATGTGATAACACACCCAAGACATATCCTAGTGATCCTAAACCTCATTAGACAAGACCCCCTTTACCATTGGAAGTTATTCCTCCTCCTCAACCAACCTTGCCTAAGACAGATGATACATATTTAAATATTGATATGGATAGTATCTTAGCAAAGGTTAATGTACATGTTCCTCTCAGTATTGATATTGTATTTTTATTTAAATACCTACAACACAGTGGCTATTGCGACGTCTTGGAGTGTCTCTCCCATAAAAACCATGTCGGAGATGATACCTCTTAACGTCTCTCTTGACACATACAAGACGTCTCTCTTTCCACCTCCAAGACATCGCTTTTTCCGCCTCCAAGAGTGTTTCTCCCATAGAAACCACGTCAGAGTTGATACCTCTTAACATTTCTCTTGCCACCTCCCAGATGTCGCTCTTGCCATGTCCAATATGTCTCTCTTGCCACATCCATAACGTCTCTCTTGCCACGTCCAAGATGTCTCTCTTGCCACGTCCAGGACGTCTCTCTTGCCACGTCCAAGAAATCTCTCTTGCCACGTCCAAGACGTCTCTCTTGTCATCTCCAGGACATTGGTCTTACCACCTCCAAGACGTCGATCTTACGATGAAATCTATGTCGTCGGAAAAGTGACATCATGTGAAATGACGTTTGAGGGGGTCTGTTGTTTGTCGTTCTCCTGACAATAAAAGTGGCAAGTGCGTCGAACGCACCGTCAAAATTTGACCCAAATGTACTAGTTTATATTTTAGTCGAGTATTTATTCTTGAAATACCTCTTGAATTATTTCCAAGTGATATCTTTTTGTCTAATGTGTTGCACCTGCACAAGCTAATCCCACTACATGGATTTCTTTCCCTTCAGTTGATACATTGCAATTCTTCCTTCTGCATGAGAGGACTAATTCAATAATTGGAAATATTTCCTCATGCCAAGCAACCATGTCTCGGCATATTCCTCATTATGTTCTCCATCAAACATTGGAGGCTTAATCTTGTTCATTTCGACCTTCAGTTCATCCACTCCAAATCTCCTGTGCTTTCTGGTAGGAGATGATTTTGAACTACTGTGTTCCCTCCTCTTGGAGTGACCTTGGGATTGATGATGGTTTTCACCAACACTCCTTGATCTTCTTCCCTCATAATTTGGGTGAATCCTGATTTTTCTCGAGTCTCTCTTCTATTCCAACTTCTTTTCTATTCTCTCCAGACTCTTCATCAACTTTCAATTGAATTCACCTTGTTTATCCTGAGCTTTCTTGAGATTTTTGCTATTTGTTCAGTGAGTTTGGCCATCTTTCTACAATTTTTCAATGATCTTCATCATATGCCCTTCCTTATCTATCTCTTCTCCATGCCCATTGGAGTTCGACCCTTAAACTCCCAAATGAACATCCATACCTTTAGCTTCATTCTCTGAACTGGAAGAATTATGTTTCTCTTCCATTTCTTTTGCACTTAGTGGCAATTATACTCAGTTCTAGCACTTGCTAAACTTCTGCAAACAAAATGTGTAGACAACCAGAATTGGTCAGGCTATTATTCCTTAACAAATCCCACAGAATTCATAAACAAATCTGAATTAAGAAAACGTTCAGATTTCATGAATTTTCTGAGATCTGATCGGCTCTGTAACAATTCTTTGGGCTCTAGCCCCTTCTCTCTTAATCCCCAACCTACCTGATCACGGGTCATGACCACTCACTTAGCAAAACGGGCACTTCGTGACTTCGCGTTTCAGGAGGTTTCAAAGAAATTCACAACAAATTTCTAAATTCCAGACTAACAAACTCGTGATGTAGGGAGGATCAACCATCCACATCTACCCAGCATCCAACAACTGACACTCGCTATGGAACCTCAGTCGTCTGAGTTCCGGTACTTTGGGACTTCATAAGATTTCACATTCGCACACCCTGAACACTTCCACGTCACCTTAGGTGACATTATTACCTTACTTCACTTAACATTTTCCCAATTGCAGGGGCATGCAACGGTGGTTTTGGAGTAACCCACCCTTCATTTTTCAATTATCCTGACGCTGAAACATAACCCCTCATTGAAACAATGGTTTGGTTTGCGAGGCTGCCTTGGATAATTATCTTATGTGCAACTTGGGACCCCACAATGTCTCCTAGTTGTTGATCTTGATGTATCATGATCAACACCATTGTGGGTCCTCCGACCATTAACTACGTTACATAAACTTGGGCCCCACTAACCCTACTCACACAGGATGCCACATGGCAGAATACTGGCGACGTCATCCGTCCCCACCACGTCTACTCTTTCTCTTTGGAACTTCAAACTTCAGGAGCTTGTGCAACGACATATCCCACTTCTCCCGACAGCCTAACTCCTGAAATTACAATATTCTCTTCTGCTTGATCCAATGATCAATCTCTTTTCTCTAGACCTACAGTGTATATATCCCTCGGGTTTTCAGGTTTCAGACGCTTATGCCTCCGTGCACCCCGCTTCTCTCGATTGCTAAACTCCGAAGGTCTTCCAGGATAACCCTCATGTACCTTCTCTAGATCTGACGGTCATACTTAATTTACCTTCCTTTCGAATAGATCCTACGGCTCCAACACCCCAAGTGTTGATCACTCTCTCTCTATGGTCAAATACCACGCCGACTAAGGTTTTATTCTACCGCTACTCCTCCTGAGATTCGTAACATGGCTGATGTAACCCCTTGGCACTCAGAAACAATCTAAGGTTCAAAATTGGTTCCTCCGAACACCATTTCCACTTGAAACCTTGGGTCCAAAGACCACTTATCCAGCCCATCCAGGCTCAACATTAAAAACATGGCTCCGATACCATATTGTAGCATCCTCGGCCATCAACCCCACTGTCGGTCAACGCTACTATGCAGAATAACACTTATATAGTATGCATTTAATTGAAGTTAAATGACTTAACAGAGAAAACATTTAATTACTGCTAACATACATAATTAATCGAATTAACAGTAAATATCATTGCAATGGAATACATGATAATATTACAAGTATCACAGAACATGCATTTTAAGTAAGTACATAATTAAAACACATAATGATACTTATATTTGAAACTGTAATACACCACCAACTATGTGCAGACCTTCCATGAACCTCCCAGCCTTAGAACGCACTGTTCATCACTCTCAGTAGTAGGTCACCCCCGAGATGGGACTAAGCTCCACCTGGCAAGGGAATCCTAGGCTAGGCAAGGTCAATGGAAGACACATAGTTTATGATGAAGGATTCTGTCCCAAGAGACACTTATGCCCACTACTCATAGACTCTCATTCTCCACATGTCTGTCCCACCCTAGGAGTATACACCTTCACTATCACCAAGACAGTCCTTCGGCTGCTAAACCTCCCTTGCCTTCGGCTTCAACAACAGACCAAACCATAATTCTTTGAGCTTTGTGGCAACTACAAGACTCCTTCCAAGATTTCTCACTTCCTCTACACACTCTCTCACCTGGAGAGAGTCACTGACAGGCCTAACAACCTACTTCTTCAACCACAACCACCTCTCTCACATGGAGAGAGTATTGCACACAGGCTTGACAACCTACTTCTTCATCTCCATTCCAACACAAGGAGGACAACAAGGCTCATCAAGGAATGGATGACGGTATCCAATCACACTCAGCCAAGGGACTACATGGCCACAACAGCCCATAGTTATAACACACATGGCATAGGCAATTGCTCAGGTTTCACAGAAGAAGCGGGTCGGCTTCAGAGGTGTGTGGATATGCAGAGGTCCAATGTAGATACAAAACGGTTCTCGAGAAGGATTCTAGTGAACTCAGCTAGAGAATGGAAGGTTCACAGAATGACTCAGATGATGTATTTTGGGTCTCATGTGTGTGCGTGAACATTGCAAAGGACAAATACAGAGGCCATGGAATTCACAGGAATACACTAGTCAAATTCTGGTTCTAGTTTTCAGGATTGCGTGACAGGAAAATTAAGCAGAGGTCATTAATGGACTCCCATAGTTCAGACATCCGATGGAAGAATGGAGGACGAACCCCCATCTCGGCTCAATTCTTGGGTTAAATTGCATGTTCCTGGGCTGACACATGTCACCCATGAAGCTGCATTCAGTCCATTAATTATGCATTCCCTTTTGCACACATTGCAGTTGCATGTGTTGCCTCTCCCAGGACTTAGGATAAAAACATACCTTTCACACCACTTTGGAATAATAATAAATTATTATTCCTAAGGACTTAAGCACTTAATATTAGCCCCTCATCCTACCTCTCATCCCCCTCTCCCTTACCCATACTGTGGAAGCTTAGTCCCCCATCACTCTTTCTTCATGGTCTGTCGGCACGCAACAATGTTTATATATTATATTAATGATCTGCATAATTACATACACAAAATCAGGCTCCTGGCCTTAACACTTAGGCTCTTTGGCCTAATAAACACATAATCCCACCACCTTATCAATACTCTGCTCACCATCCTATAAAACATGATTAAAATTCATAATATAACTGGGGCACTACCGAGGGATATTACAATGGCCATGAATAGGCAATACCAAGGTGGCTACATGCCAAAGGTTTTCATATTCATGAACAAGGCCCAATAAAACCAGTCTCAAAATCAATCTGAAGATATTTGTATACAATGGAGTACAATCTGATCCCCCATGATCACTGAAGTCACATAGGTATTGGTCCAACGAGAGATAGCAACAGCTCAGGAAAGCTGTGAATATGAACTATTGTCTTCAAGCCTTCTACACATTCCAACAAAGGTGAAAGTCTACATCATGTGAATAAAGTAGTTGAGGTCGAACACAATGAGACTTTGATTGATTACCGGTCATTATGGTATACCGTTAACAAACAAGAGACAACCTACTGATAATTAAAGTAGGTATCAAGGCACGTAGTACATTATTACAAGTTTGAATAAAGGTGTCTAGGTTGAAAAATTGAAGAATCCATTGATCAAGAGACATTGATGTATTCCCAATTGTCGATGGTGAGAGAACCTTCCACTAATAACTACAAGCCTCTGGGTACCCATAGGAATCTAGGTCTCATTTCCAGAATAGATGGGTTGAAATTGATGGAAGAAGACCCACTGAAAGGAGAGAATTAAATAATATCTCATCATTGAGCATGAGGTACAAATAAGGAGCTTGATGATTTGGAGGAAATCAAATGATGAACATGTTCATGAACCAACGACCTTGTGTTTCTTTCGTGTGTTCCAAATGCAAGTGGTACATGAAAAAGACCCTCTGAATAGCAGCCAATAAGGAAAATTGTTACAAAGGTGAGGAAACCACCAATAAGGATAATGGCATCTAAGACACTGCACGAATCCTGATGTGTGAATAGATTTTTTGCCTTTGAACACAAGGGAAACCACCCATTCAGTGACCAATGGTGAATTGTCGATTACTAGGTTCAAGGTTACCTACCAATGATGAAATTAGGACCAAGGTGCATGATAGGACTACAGTTTCATGTAATTCTAAGACATAATGAAGGTATGTCTGACATGCAAAGTCAATATTTCTGAGGAATGGTTGACACAGGTTAATAGACATCCTTTGAACAAGAGCACGAGACATATGGAAGACTCTAGTAGCATAGACTCAATGATGAAAATTTGAGATGCAGGAGTCATCAATCAAACTCTCCATAGGGACTGGAAGAGTAACCAGTTGGGGGAGAAAACTCTGCGTAACAAGATCAACTTCCTGAGGTCATGCTAAACCCAAAATTTTGATGACAAGTGGACTCAAAAAATTTGTGCTCTATTTAAAGGCGACACGAATGCTTCCAATATAAGATAATATTCTTTCCCCGCCTATATTTTTATGTTTTCTCATAGTCAAATGAATGTTATGATACATAGGATGAAATGAGTGTCGCATGTAAGAAACCAGTTCTAGTGGTGGAACATACCTATGCTCAATGCAAGGAGGTGCATGTTGGAGATGGACACTCGGGGGAATGTTTCCTCTTGGGTATAGGGTGTCAATATGAAAAGAATATAAACAAGGCTCTGCTTGGTTGGTGATGCAAACTGCTGAGGTGATAGGCTTATAATGAAAAAGAGAGAATCAGAAATAGGCTCAATACTGCAAGTAAGAGAATGAGATGTAATTACAACTTAACGCCAAAAAATTTCCTTTTTCATAATCTTAGTCTACTTGGTTTGAAAAAAGGGGTAAACTTGCACCAAATAGACGTCCTTTCAAATCCAATTTACGAGTGTTAAAGAGACAAGTTCACTCAGAAATATTTTCTCTTTTTGATAGAGTCTGAAAAGAGCTTAAATCATACTCGTTGGGAGTCCTCTAGGTATAGGTCATCATGTTTATGAGTAAGAAATGAGGTTCAAACATAAATTCATGTATTATCTATAAGGGACTCCCGATCCTACGGAGAAAAATCTTTGAATGGGCACTGAATGAAGAAGGGGATCTAACTAGGGTACCCATGTTTGGTTAGTCTCTACCATTCGATAACAAAACTTCTAGTTGCAGATATAAGGTTCTGTGTCGTTGTTAAATGGGTTCGTACCTAAGGAATATGAGTTGCAGTCATAGGATGATGCAAGTGTGCATGATGGATTGGGTACCTATCCTATATGTTGGGTGACAAAAATACCTGTCCAAAGTTACGAACGGGCGACATGGCGCTAAAAAAACACAAGAACACCTAGATAAAACCACCAAAACCAACTCCATCCACTGTCGTATTAGTCCATTAGGCCAAAATATTGTACGAAACTATGTAAAGTGGGTAAAACTTTGCTATAAATAGTAAAAAAAACAATTTTACTATACCATTTGTATTTTTTACCCAAATAGTGTATTTTGGACCAAATTGCCCATGAATTTCAACTGTTGATTGTGGGAGCTACGAGTGATGGAATCGACAACCATATGGAACAATTAATTCATCGTGCTCCCATCTTTCTTTCTAGTGGATTAAAATTTGTACTTAGGCCTCTTTTTTTGAGTTTTTTAGGGCACAACTTAGAAACTTAGGTGTACACGGGCTACAGATCATCGGGTCATGTATATGCGTACCTATACATGACTATTTGAAAAACAGCCAGTGTATAAGCAGCCCTATATGAAAATGTGTACACTGTAGATCGCGTACATGTCTGTGGATAAGGTTTTTTAAATGTTGCTAACTCAAAAAATGGTTTGAATCTTGCAGGATGGTGCTAGAGTGGAGAGAAAGATAGCATTAAGAGGTGGATGTTGCATTGGAGAGAGATCTAGGGGCCCAGATGGCCTTAAAACCATGTGGGATATACATGTTTTGGGCTCTCGAAGGTATAAGGGCTCCAGTGAGACTTCTTCAATGGCTTATGAACTACTTGGATCCAGATACTGAGACCTTCAACCTTGATGGACAACCATTGAGGATTGAAATTGAGGATATCTACTTCTTGATGGGATTGTCATGTTGGGGTGAGGTGGTCAACCTCAAATTCAAGGGAGGTGCGAGTGGCATGAACATAGAAGATTACATAGCCACTCATTGCATTGCAGGGACCAGGAAGGTAGGGATCCAACTCCCAATCAGAGAGATCAACAATCTGAGTCTTAAGATTATTGTCCTAGTGTTGACACAAATCATAGGGTCGGTCTCTTTTCACCAAGCATTGAGGTGACTTATGTTCTATTAAGTGGAGTGCTTGCAACCCACAGTTTATGAGTAGTGCATCTCACTGATAGCCGACATGAAGAGCCAGCTGACAAACTACAAACTGGGTAGAAAGAGGATTTTTGGATTCACGTCTATCCTTTGTAGTTTTTTCTTCAAGAGGGTTCTAGGATTGGGCCCTAGAGTTGAGATTGTTCCGCATGGACCTCACGATCCATCCATGGCATGGTGGACCGAGGTGATGAGGCGAAAGTGGGGTGGTAGGGTTTAAACACCCTACAATAATGATGTTTTCTTCTGGTGGAGTCGATAGGTCATAGCTCTGGAGGACTACCGTTATGTAGGGATTGACTTCATCGGAGATTCAGACATGCCGTTACCGCTAGGATCTACCTACAGAGACATAGGTATATCAAATTTTTTTGAATATTTCATTTTTTTTTGTATTTTTTCATAAGAAAACAAAAATGTTTTTGGATGATGTCAAGTACTAACTAATATCACATACCCACTATGGAAATCAAATTTTACATCGATTTCTCAACGATCAGACCCCCGAAATGTCTACGGAGGTCTAGCATAAGCTAGCTCTTCCCTCGTTTGTTCCCATAGGATCGCGGGTCACGACCATAGGTCGAACAAATATGGCATCCTTTCGCTCTTCATGACTCAGTGCTACCAGAGCGTCGATTCTTTCGACTCTGCAAACCATGACACAGTGAAGCGCCAAACCCTGAAAGGGCTGGCGAGTACAAGTTTCCTATTTGGGTCTTGTCCTCGTGACCACGTTCCATGACCACGTGCTTAAACCGGCAAAGCCCTTATCGAACTTTCGCGATTCGGGAAATCATGATGCATGACTTCTTCCTTTCCCATTCAAATCCCTGAAAACCATGAAGTCTCCCAAGTTTCCCTCCAAGGGGAGATCAACGGCTGTAAGCCTTCCCTGATTCGATGGTATGGATCCTTTCGGGGTTTCGGTACTCGAGAGTTCGAAATGAAATGACTCCAAGACTCCTTGTCATTTAAATCTCCAAAATTCGTTATGGAAATTCGTGTAAGAGATCGACGACTCTTAAGAGTGTGGATCCAACGGTCCATGGGATTTCGGGACTTTTCCCAAAACTCTGACCGCTCACCACGCGTCTCCTCTGATGGACAGTCCAGATTCTTTCGGTTCTTCTCCTCTCCACTACAGCATGTATCGGGATTTTGGGCATTGGGATTTTGTGAATCGTGGGGGCAAGGTTTTCTAGCCCTCTGGTTTCCCGGATGCCGAAACGTCGAAACGTCGACCAGTAGCCATGTGTCCCTCCGATGAACAGTGGTGACCTTTAGCCAAGATCAAAGGTTGTGATCTTTTTGGGATGATCAACGGACATAATCAAATCCCATATTTCCTTAACCTCATTCACACCTCTCGCCATTTTGGGGTTTCAGTGATCGGGATTTTGTGACTCGCGAAGACAAGGGTTCTTTCCCTTTGGTTTCCTGGGTGCCAAAACTCTAAAATGTTGATCAGCAGCCACATGTACCTCCTATAGATGGATGCGACCTTCACCCACGATCAACCGTTATGATCTTTTCAAGATGATCAATGGTCATGATTAAATCCCGCCTTTCTCAAACTTATTCACACTTAAACCGATTCGAGGTTTCCGTAATCGGGATTTCGCGACTCCCAGTGACACAAATCCTCTATCAACTCGAATCCCCGGTATCCAAAATACCGATGGACTCTCGATCTCCACCATGTGTCCTCCATGGATGGATGGTCTAGATCTATATCGGGACTTTTGCCATGGAGTGTCCTGATCTCTTGTCATCAAGACTACCGGAATCCCGAACTCTGAATCCCTGATACCGACTCCTCTCTTGGGACTTTCTCCCTTGTTCAGGAGGGCTTAACCCTCATGCATCTCCTAGAATAACCAACGGCTATCATGTTTTTGTTAGGATATTTAGACACTTAGGAGTTAGTTAAGATCTACTTGGTCTAATATGTCGTTAGGTAAAAGTGTGTTTCTTTAGTATGCATTAGTATTCATTTGTAGTTAGGCAATCCGATGGTCACGATATGTTCCCGACATAGAGTGATCCGACGGTTCATACTCTCCTCGATCTTAATGGACATTGATCCATGGCTTAACACCCGATTGGTCCATGATCTCTATTTAAAGAGCATGGAGGGTCATTTTCCGATGATCGATTGTGAGAAACTCTCTTGTAAAATCTCTCTGTAATCTTTTTCTTTGCATTAATAAACTACTCCAAGTGGTCGCATTGGCTGGGGCCGTGGATGTTTCCCCGTAGGGGTTTTACCACGTGAAAACATCGGTGTGTTGATATTTGATCTGGTTATGTGAGTGGTTACTACAGGTGTTCGTCCTCTGTTGGAATACCTGTGTTGTCGAACATGGTATCAGAGCCTGTTTGAAGACCCGCTCATATTGTAGATCAAAATTGTGAAGCCGAGTTGCCTCATTTCCATTTTCTGGCATTTCTGTACATTTCTGGGCTAAAAGGACTATTCCATTGCGTCCGGAGCACGCTTTTCATTCAGGAACACTTTTTGTTTGACTCGAAAAGGTTTCCGTTTGCCCAAGATACGACCATTACAGTCAGAATCCGGAGGTATAAAATCTGAATACGCATTTTTAAATTTTTGCAAAGTTTTGATTATTTCGGTTTGTATTTTTTTTTTCCGTGCTGCTACTCTTTTAGATCTACGTATGCTCTTTGCCCTGCACCTTGTGCGATCTTGGCAAATCAGAAACAGATAGGAAAATGTGCATCTTCC
>ML781173.1:337812-391401 GCA_009831015.1 Picea engelmannii | reverse complement strand
GTGGCCGTGTTGGCTGGGGCCGTGGATGTTTCCCCGTAGGGGTTTTACCACGTGAAAACATCGGTGTGTTGATCTTTGATCTGGTTATGTGAGTGGTTACTGAAGGTGTTCATCCTCTGTTGGAATACCTGTGTTGTCGAACAATTTTCTAGCTAAGATCTGATGACTCAGATCTATCCCACACCATGTATCGACTCCTATTTCGGGAATTTCGCCCCTGTTCACGAGGGCTTAACCCTCCTGCATCTCCTAACAGATCCAGCGGCTATAGAGTTTTCTAGATAAGATCCAATGGCTCAGACCTGTATTACGCCATGCACTCTCCCACTGCTCTCTGGACGTGGGAAAACCAATGGTCCAGATACTCCCATAGACCTTGGGGACCTATGGTCCCGATTTCCTTGCTACTCATGAAGATAAAAGAAAAGGGGTAAGGCATGTAACGCCCTTGTTTCTTCCTCCAATCTAACAGTCATGAATGACTGCAGATATTCCAATGGGATCTCGTCCGTTGATCGATACTTATCCCTACACTGCTACTTCAGTATTTCAAGAGGATCATTCTTCCTTGTAGAGGGTTTCTAAGACTTGTGCATTCAAGTCGTTTTTCCAGGTTCTTGGTAAACCTTTCCAAGAAGGGTATCTCTGTGGAGAGATCTATTCCAGAGAATTCCTGGAGACAGATAAGGGGAAACAAATTCCCGAGAATGGACTGGAAGACTAACTTGGTTCAAATTACACATAAATAAATTTATCTATCAACATAAGTGATGTGTGGTTTTCTTGTTACAAGCATACATCTACCATTTCTTATCAAAACACTGCACAGATAGTCTTATACTGTAATCATTCACAATTTCACAGTTTATGAGCATATATATCAGCATATGAATTTCAAGGTGCAAGATGTAAAACACTTATCAGCAATAACACCAAAAGTAAGTGCAACTGCTGAGAGGGGTGCTCGTTTCCACCCAACCGTAGGATCAACGATTCCAATAGGATTTACCACTAGCCACCCCCGAGATGAGACCACGATGCTGCAAGACGGTGTCTCAGTTTTCCAGTGATTGAGAATGAGGGTTACTCTCCCCCTTCTCTGCTATCACTCACTCTACATATCTCTAGAGTTCTCTTCCTCCCGTCGTGTCTGCCCCCAATCGCTTCTCCCTCATGCCTTATCCTCTTGCAAGGTTGTGTGTGGCACGATTTCCCTCGCACTGGTCAAGCCTGATGGCTCTACAGATGGGCGGTTCACCGCCCCATCCCTCATTAATTCCTGAGGAGCCATCTACCTACCATCTTGCGAGACATTTAATTCGGGGCCAGCAAGTCACTCTTGATTCTCTGGGCCAGTGAAGTCAAAATATGGTATTGTTCTCAGTGGAAGTTAATGCCACCATTCTAGGTGCCTTCCACTACCTTTCTCCAGCCATCGTGGTCTCTTTTTCAGCATATCCCCTCTCAGCAGTCCTGCCATATATATATATATTCATAATATTATTCACATTCATCAACCTTTTCCACAAGGTCCATTCACATCACACATTCACATTTCTGAGTTTTCCACAGTTCTTGGCCAGTCCAGTTATTTTTACAAACTGGGGGAAATAGGGTGTTACAATTCCCTCCCCCTTAAAGGAACATCGTCGTCGATGTTCTTATCTATTAACATGAAATGCATGTACAGAAGTAAACAAAATTGGATATGCCTGTTTCAGGTATCCTCCATTTCCCATGTAGCCTCATTTGGGCCAAAATGTTTCCACTGCACCTTGACCTGTGAAATGGTTCAGTTCCAGAGTGGTGTTTCCTTTCTATCCAGTATGCATTGGGGTTCTAGTAGAAATTCTCCCTCCAGTTACACCTGGATCATAGACCAGTCAATTATATGGTTAGCATCATGTACATATTTCTTCAATAATGAAACATGGAAAACATTATGTGCTTTTACTGTGGGAGGAACTGCTAGCCTATAGGCTATAGGTCCCACTCTATCTAGAACCTCAAAGGCTCCACAATACCGAGGTGCCAACTTGGCAAAAGCTCCCATTTTCAGCGAACTCTTCCTGGGCCTAACTTTGAGATATACATGATCTCTTGCTTTGAACTCTCTTGGAGTTCTCTTTTGGTTGGCATAACTTTTCTGTCGATTTTGAGCGACCTTCAAGTTTTGTTTTATTTGAGTCACCTGCTATTCCATTTTTTTCAACATGTCAGGTCCAAAATAAATCTTGTTTATGGGATTACTCTAGCTGATTGGAGTATTACACGATCTACCATAGAGGACTTCTAAGGGACTCATCTTTAAGGATGCTTGGTAGTCGTTATTGTAGGCGAATTCTACCAGTGGCAGGTAGTCTTCCCACTTCTTGGGTTGATGCGTTACATGCATTCTTAGCATGTCTTCAAGTACTTGGTTCACTCTTTCCATATGTCCATCAGTTTGAGGGTGATAGGCAGTGCTAAAAAACAATTTGGTCTCTAAACCAGCCATCAATTATTTCCAAAAGTTAGAGGTAAATTTCATGTCTCTGTCAGACACGATCTCTTTCGGCATACCATGCAGTATGAATATCTCCTTCATGAACACATGGGCGATATCAATTGCTTTGCAGGTTGATTTGACAGGGATGAAATGAGCAGACTTGCTCAATTTATCCACCACTACCATAATGGCATTGTTATGTTTGGTTGAGGTTGGTAATCCAGTGATGAAATCCATGGAGATGGTTTCTCATTTCCATTCTGGGATTGGTAAAGGTTGCAATAATCCTGCTGGGTGTTGATGTTCTACTTTAACCTGCTAGCACTCTATCCATTTGGCTAAGTACTCGGCTATGTATTTCTTCATTCCAGGCCAATAAAATTGTCTCCTAGTGGTAGTGATCATTTTTTGGTATCCTAGATGACCGGAATAGGGTCTTTTATGTAGTTCATCCAGTATGAACCTCTTCAAGTCCTCACAATTTGGAATATACAGTCTATTTTTGTAAGTGAGAAGACCTCCTTCGGTCATCTGGTAGCCTTCATATTTTACTCCGGTGGGTTCTTGTTGTAGGTACATGGCCACGGTCTGGATGAAGGGATCTGTTTCTTGTGCGTTTCTGATTCTTTCCTTGATTTCTGTCTCACAGGTGCTTACCGCTACCAGGTGAATTGTTTTCATACTTCTGCTAAGGGCATCGACCACCCTATTTTCCTTTCCTTTAATGTGTTTGATTTCGAAATCAAACTCGCAAAGGAGGGCCATCCACCTAGCTTGTCTAGCATTGAGCTTTGGTTGATCAAATAGGTATCAAAATCCACAGTGATCTGTCATAAGTACAAATTTTCTTCCCAGGAGGTAATGCCTCCGCATTTTCAAGGCATGCACTATGGCAGCCAGTTCTAGATCATGGGTCACATAGTTGACTTCATACTCGTTCAATTTTTGGGATTCATAGCAGATCACACTTCCTTCCTGCATAAGGACTCCTCTGAGCCCTTCCTTACAGGAATCTGTGCACACGAGGAAGTCAACTTCTGGATCAATGATCTTTAGTACTGGCACATGGGTCAGTAGATGTTTCAGGGTTTGAAATCTTTCTTCACATTCCCGTGTCCATAGGAATTTTGTCCCCTTCTTCTAGAGGGCAGTGATTGGACAACCAATCTTAGAGAATCCTTTTATAAATCTCCTATAGTATCCTGCTAATCCCCATAAAGGATTTGATGTCTGAAACATCCCATGGGGTAGGCCATTCCATGATAGACCTAATTTTGTTAGGGTCTACCGCTACTCCTTCTTCGGAGAGAACATGGCCTAAGTAATGTATTTCCTTTTGGAAGAATTCACATTTTCTGAATTTGGCATAGAGCTAATGTTCTCTTAGCACTTGTAGCACAAGTCTAAGATTCTCTTCATGCTCTTCTCTATTATTAGAGTAGATTAATATGTCATCAATAAAAACTAGCACAAATTTATCTAGAAATTTACTGAGTACATTGTTCATCAAGCACATAAAAGTGGCAGGGGCATTGGTTAACCCAAATGGCACTACCACAAACTCATAGTGACCATGCTATGTCCGGAAGGTAGTTTTATGGATGTCTTCATCCTTGATTCAGACTTGATGGTATCCCGACCTCAAGTCGATCTTTGAGAAAATAGACGCGCCTCCCAATTGATCAAACAGATCATCGATCCTGGGCAAAGGGTACTTGTTCTTTATGGTTACCTTATTGAGTTGTCTATAATCTATATATAGTCTAAGGGTGTCGTCCTTCTTTTTCACAAATAGGACTGGTGCTCCCCATGGAGACATGTTGGGTCGAATATAGCCTTTATCCATCATTTCTTTTAATTACAATTTGAGTTCAACTAACTCAGGTGTGTTCATCTGGTAGGGTATCCTAGACACCGGCACCACTCCTGGTGCAAGTTCTATTGAGAAGTCTATGTCCCTTCTCGGAGGTAGACCCGGTACTTATTTTAGAAACACATCTCTGTATTCTCTCGGGATAGGGTGATCGTCAGGGATTAGTTTATCACCTTCGATTGTTTTCAACACCTATATTCCATATAGGGGACATCCCTTTCGGCAATACTTTCTCATTTGCAGGGATGATATTTGTCTCACCAAGACGGGTTTTCGGATCCCTTGAAGGGTTATTCTTCTCCCTTCTTTACTTACACACTCTAAGGTTTTATGGTAACATTCTAGTCTGGCTTTATGGGTGGCTAGCCAGTCCATACCGATCAACAGATCATATGATCCCAGGGGTAATATGTTAAGGGTTGCTTGGGTGGGGAATTCACCCAATATAAATTGGAAGGCTGGTATAACCTCTGCTATCTTCCTTTTGGTGCCGGTGGCTAACTGTACCAACCATGGCTTGGTATGTTTTTATGGCTGTAGTTTACACTTATCAACAACTTTAGGGGTTATATAACTCAAATTTGAACCAGGGTCAATCAAAACAGACACTAGATGGTTGAAAATCATACCTTCTATTTCCACTACTGAAGCTTGATGGTCAGCTTGGTTATTATCCAAGGCTGCATAAATTTGTGGCACACTCCTAGTCACACCATTGATGGTAGTAGTTTCCTGGATGTTATAAATCCTCCGACTATTCTGTTGTCRGTGTGGACAGTCTCTCAGGAGATTTTCCTCTCCACAACCCCAACATTTCAGAGGTTCTCTCTTGGTGTTATYCACCTTCACTGGTATAGGTCCAGAAGTTTTATTTCCACCCGATGAGGGAAAGTTCTGCTGGTGTACACTCCGAGATGGAAAGTTCATTCTTGGGTTCTTCTTGTAGTTCTTAAATCCTGGGGATTTGATCCCCTTTTTCTGAAATCTTGAACTATTCTTCAGTTTCCATCCTTCACGAGGTTCTGCTCGATGCCCAAACTATTCATGAAAATAGGTTTCCTTTCAAATGGTGCCTTCTAGGGTCTTTGGCTCATCAAATTCAATTCTATTCTGATATTCCTTGGGTATCCCAATGATGAATCATTGCACCTTTGCCTTTTCTTCTTTTATATAAGGTACATACCTCAACAAGTCGAGGAATCTGTTAACATATTCTTCTATAGTAAGTTGTCCCAATTTGAGTTCATAAAACTCTTTAGTCTTTTCATCGAAATATTTTTCTGACAGATACTTCTTCCGGAAGTACTTCTCAAATTGTTTCCATGACAGGTCCTCTTCGCGAACCCCTTTCACATTCTTAAGGTCTTCCCACCAAATGGAAGCCTTTTCGTTCAAGTTGAAGGTGGCCACTCGGGTCTTCATATTTTCTGAAAAGTCATGGAATCTGAAATACTTATTTAGTCCAAGTAGCCAGGCCTTTGCTTCCTCTCCCTTCTTTATTTCACCATCGAAGGAGGGTGGTTTGGACTTTCTGAATTCTTCAAATTTTTGACCTTTGGAAGACTTTTGTTTCTTCTGTTTTCTTTGGGGATAGGAACTGGTTCTACTGCTAGAAGATCCTTCTGAATCGCCAGCTTCCTTCTCAGAGGAATCCTCCGACACTTGTCCTTTACCTCTGGGGTGGACCTTTTTCGAGGTGCTCCTCTCAGTGTGGCCACTGATATGACCATGTTTCTGATTTTCAGGTTCATGCTGCATTTGTCTTTGTAGATTGAATAAACTCTGCAGTAAAACTGCATTAATTTCTATTTGTTTTTCTTGTTCTTTCATCATCCTTTCATTTTCATCCTTATAGCTTTGTAATTCGACCATCAGACTCCTCACAATCTTGGCTAGATTTGGAGGGGTCCCTACTGCCCTTCTTTCGTCAGACTCTTCATCTCTATTGTGGGAGCCCTCTCCCACTTCATGGTGAGTCACCATACTATGTGTTGATAATTTCCCACGGTTGATCTTCCGCTTGTGTGAAAATACAAATGTTGGTTGTTAGTCAATAGTTAGATACATTTTTATAACCCGTGCAAAATTAATATTTCTTTCACATGCATACACAGTCGGGTTTTCATTTTAGACTTTGACCTTTTTGAATTAAGAGGGTTAAGATAGAGGGTTACTCTTTTTAAGAGTGTTCCGAATGGAGCTTCTACACAACCCGTTCATGAGCCCAAGTAGGTCGAGTGTTGTAACCATGCTCTGATACCAATTTGTCACATACCCACTATGGAAATCAAATTTTACGTCGATTTCTCAATGATCAAACCCCCGAAATGTCTATGGAGGTCTAGCATAAGCTAGCTCTTCCCTCGTCTGTTCCCATAAGATCATGGGTCACGACCACAGGTTGAACAAATATGGTGTCCTTTCTCTCTTTGCGACTCAGCACTACCAGAGCATCGAGTCTTTCGACTCTGCAAACCTCGACACAGTGAAGCGCCGAACCCCGAAAGGGATGGCGAATACAAGTTTGGGTCTTGTCTTCATGACCACGTTCTGTGACCACGTGCTTAACCGACAAAGCCCTTACCGGCCTTTCACGATTTAGGAAATCACGATGCATGACTTCTTCCTTTCCCATTCAAATCCTCGAAAACCACAAAGTCTCCCAAGTTTCCCTTCAAGGGGAGATCAACGGTTGTAAATCTCCCCTGATCCGATGGTATGGATCATTTCAGGGTTTCACTACTTGGGAGTTTGAAATGCAATGAATCCAAGACTCCTTGTCATTTAAATCTCCGAAATTCATTATGGAAATTCATGTAAAGATCGACGGCTCTTAAGAGTGTGGATCCAACGGTCCACGTGATTTTGGAACTTTTCTCAAAACTCTGACCACTCACCATGCGTTTCCTCTGATGGACGGTCCAGATTATTTCGGTACATCTCCTCTCCACTACAGCGTGTATCGGTATTTTGGGCATCGGGATTTTGTGAATCGCAAGGGAAAGGTTTTCTAGCCCTCCGGTTTCCCGGATGCCAAAACGCCGAAACGTCAACCCACAGCCACGTGTCCCTCCAATGGACGGCGACGACCTTCAGCCAAGATCAATGGTCGTGATTTTTCGAGATGATCAATGGTCACAATAAAATCTCATCTTTCCTTAACCTCATTCACACCTCTCACCATTTCGGGGTTTCGGTGATCGGGATTTCGTGACTAGCGAAGACAAGGGTTCTTTCCCTTTGGTTTCCCGGGTGCCAAAACTCCAAAATGTCAATCGGCAGCAACATGTCCCTCTGATAGAAAGTTGCTACCTTCACCCATGATCAACCGTTATGATCTTTTCAAGATGATCAACGATCACGATTAAATCCCACCTTTCTCAAACTTATTCACACTTAAACCGATTCAGGGTTTCGGTAATTTGGATTTTGCGACTCCCAATGATACAAATCCTCTATCAACTTGAATCCCCGATATCCAAAATACTGATGGACTCTCGATCTCTGCCATGTTTCTTCCACAGATGGACAGTCCAGATCTGTATCAGGACTTTCTCCATGGAGTGTCCCAATCTCTTGTCATCAGGACTCTTGGAATCCCGAACTTCGAATCCCCGATACCGACTCCTCTCTCGGGACTTTCACCCTTGTTCATGAGGGTTTAACCCTCATGCATCTCCTAGCAGATCCAACGGTTGTCGGGTTTTCTAGCTAAGATCTGATGACTCAGATCTGTCCCATGCCATGTACCGACTCCTCTTTCAGGACCTTCACCCCTGTTCATGAGGTCTTAACCCTCTTGCATCTCCTAACAGATCCAATGGCTATCGGGTTTTCTATCTAAGATCCAATGGATCAGACCTGTCCTACATTTTGCACTCTCCCACTGCTCTCTGGACGTGGGAAAACCAATGGTCCAGATACTCCCACAGACCTTGGGGATCTACGGTCCTGATTTCCTCGCTACTCACGAAGATAAAAGAAAAGGGGTAAGACATGTAACGCCTTTGTTTCTTCCTCCAATCTAATGGTCATGAATGACCGCAGATCTTCCGACGAGATCTCGTCCGTCGATCGATACTTATCCCTACACTACTACTTCGGGATTTCAAGAGGATCATTCTTCCTCGTACAGGGTTGCTAAGACTTTCACATTCAAGTCCTTTTTCCAGGTTCTTGGTAAACTTTTCCAAGAAGGGTATCTCTGTGGAGAGATCTATTATGGGGCATTCCCGGAGACAGATAAGGGGAAAAAAATTCCCGAGAACGGATTGGAAGACTAACTTGGTTCAACTTACGCATAAATAAATTTATCTATCAACATAAGCCATGTGTGGTTTTTCTGTTACAAGCATACATCTACCATTTCTTATCAAAACACTGCACAAACAGTCTTATACTGTAATCATTCACAATTTCATAGTTTATGAGCATATATTTTAGCATATGAATTTCAAGGTGCAAGATGTAAAATACTTATCAGCAATAACACTAGAAGTAAATACAACTACTGAGAGGGGTGCTCATTTCCACCCAACCGTAGGCTCAACGATTCCGATAGGATTTACCACTAGCAACCCCCGAGCTGAGATCACGATGTTGCGAGACGGTGTCTCGGTTTTCCAGTGACGAGAATGAGGGTTACTCTCCCCCTTCTCTGCTATCACTTACTCTGCTATCTCCATAGTTCTCTTCCTCCTGTCGCGTCTTCCCCCAATCGCTTCTCCCTCATGCCTTATCCTCTTGCAAGGTTGTGTGTGGTGTTATTTCCCTCGCACTGGTCATGCCTGACAGCTCTACGGATGGGCTATTCACCCCCCCATCCCTCATTAATTCCTGAGGATCCGTCTACCTACCAGTTTTCCTGAGGATCCATCTACCTACCAGTTTGCGAGACATTTAATTTGGGGCCAGCCAGCCGCTCTTGGTTCTTCGGGCCAGTGAAGTCCAAATATGGTATTGTTCTCAGTGGAAGTTAATGCCACCATTCTAGGTGCCTTCCATCGCCTTTCTCCAGCCATCGTGGTCTCTTTTTCATCATATCCCCTCTCAACAGTCCTGCAATATATATATATATATTCATAATATTATTCACATTCATCGACCTTTTCCACAAGGTCCATTCACATCACACATTCACATTTCTGAGTTTGCCACAGTTCTTGGCCAGTCCAGTTATTTTTACAAACTGGGGGAAACCGGGTGTTACAACCAAACATGTGTGTTTCACAGACATGGGTCCATGACGATCAGACAGACTTCCACGACACCAACAAAGGCACTAGGGGGATGATCCAATGGGAGGGGATGCCGATAGAGTGATTCAAAACATGCAGGGAAACCTATCTCATTTGAAGAAAAGGATTCCCATGGTTCAGGTAGAGGATCTATCAGAGGCGATGCAGCGGCAGGTGGTAGGTGTGCCCTGTCCTTGGGTACGATTCTTTCGATGTCTCATAAACTCTATAGTATGCTATCATGACACTCATATGGTTCCACATGCATAGATGTCGTGATTATTGTATGATCGACCGTATATGTATTTTTAGGGTGTCATTCCCAATTTTGTACTATAACATCATATTTTTTTTTGGAGAGATGAAATATATATAAAAAAATTGATCTTTGTCTTTAGTTATGTTACAATGTGTACATTGATGAAAGTTTTTTCTTTTCTTTTGTTATGTGACAAATGCCAATATAAAACAAAATTAGCATATGCATCGGATACATAATTAGAACTTCTGGGTATGTGATGATAAGTAATCAAATAAAAATTTCATTCTAAAAGTTGTACCCGTAAGAATCGTTAGAGTAGAGTAGGGTCTCACACATGGTAACTATCGTTCAACTGAAATACTACTAACTGGGAGTCTAGGTGAAATTATAACGAGTTAATACCATGTGAAATAGAATCGAGTAAAAGCTCTATAACAATGCTATACTTGGCCACATTATTCATGGATTTCCTTAGACAAATGCCACCTAAGGCAGTAGTAGACCCTCGGGTGAGTAATCAACCCAAGATGTGGAAGCAAAGTTCTATGTATGATGACTGGTCCCATATGCAAATCCTAAGTAGACCGAAGACTCTGTTGGCATATGCCAACCAAGGGAAAACTTGATAAGCAAGATGAAGATAAAAAAAAAGGGAAAATATATATACACTAAATTACATTAGTATACAAAGAGTTACGCCCAAGCTTGGGGCTCAATAATAATATATTTTCAAATATATCCCATTCATGGGCTTAGCCAGCATGTTCCCTCCATAATATTCTCACACAATATAGGGACCGTACCACATGGGTTTGAACTTGAATGCCCCCAGTGGTTCTTTGGATTGATCGTATAGAAGGATCAAGTCACCCTCAACAAACTACCGAGGACAAACAGAATTATCATTTTGGACCTTGACACATCTTTTATTTTCTTCGATAGATGTAGAGGCATCTCAACGTTGCTCATCTAGACTCTCTAGGTGTATGAGGCGTTGTTTGAGATCATAAGTGTCGGTTAGGAGCGCAAATTCAAATCTAAGAGTAGGGATTTCACATTCAATATGTAATATCGACTCCACACCATGTACTAACTGGAAAGGAGAAAAACTAGGGGAAGTTTTAACCGAGGTTCAGTATGCCCAAAGTTTTGGGTAAATCATGATATGCCAATTAGATTTTCTCTGGCCAACAGTTTTGTTCAAAATGGTCTTGAGATACATGTTTAGGGCTTCTACTTTTCCATTTTCCTGGGGGTAGTAAGGGGAAGAATGACCATGTTTAAACCCCATTTGTTATGCTAATTCTTCCATCATTTCATTCTGAAAGTGATTGCCATGATCAGTGACAATCTCACTCAGGATTCTGAACCTCGCTATAATTTGATTGAATATGAATAAGGAAACATTCTTACCATCATATTTAACTATAAGCATGGCCTCATCCCACTTAGTAAAGTAATCTATGGCCACAATAATGTGTTGATGCCCCCCAACCGAAGTTGGGTTGAAATCCACAAAATATACCCCCCTCTTGGTGAAGGGACCAACGGTAACGTCTGGATGGAGAGGATCTTGATGAAATCACATTTTATGAGTGAACACTTGGAAGGGGTGATACTTCTTAACCACTTCGATGCAATATTTAAAAATAGAAGGCCAAAAATAATTGGCTCGCAAAACATTTTGGGTTGTCGCAAGCCTAGATAGATGACCACTACAAGCCCCACTGTGGCATTCGTTTAGAATGGACTTAGCTTCTTTGTGAGTTAAACAAAGAAGAAGGATATTGTCTACTCCTCGGTGATAGAGAGCCTCTTCAATGATAAGTTAATTCTTAGCTTGGTATCGTATACGTCATCGGTCATCTCGCGAGAAATGTTGAGGGAACTTCAAAGTTTGAATATAGACAACAATATCTACATACCAGGGGTCTGATGATGAGACAAGGAAAATGTGTTCATCCAAAAATGAATCAACATGAATGACATCCTCATCAAAATGAGGGAAGTCAAATATTAACTCTGCAAAAACTAGTGACTTTTTGGACTTCACATAAGTGAAATCTAGATCGAATTCTTGTAGAATGATAATCCATTTATTATAATTTCCCCCTATGATATGCCTAGTAAGGACGTACCAAAATGGATTGACATTGGCAATCACAATAGTTTTTCAAATCAATATATAGTGTCATAATCATTGGACTGTGTTAAAGGTAGACAAAGCTAGATTTTCAACATGAGAATATTTGAGTTCAGAGCCGACTAAGATTCGACTAAGATAGTAAATTACGTGCACCCAGAGCTCATCATCCTATTGAACCAACACCATACCAATCGTCTCTTTGGACACATCGACATAAAGAAAGTAATATCTACCATAGTCTATAGACTTCAACATAGGCGTCGATACCAAGGATTTCTTCAAAGCATCGAAGGATTCCTGGGTTCGCTCATCCCAGATAAACAGAGTGTCCTTATTTAAAATACGCATGAAACCCTTAGTAATATTGGCATAGTTCACTATATGAATAGTGTGCGGGGGAGGCAATCGAAGTATTTCCTCAACCTTTAATGAATATACCATGATCCCATTCTTAGAGACTAAAAATGTAACATCCCCAGCATGGCCACGTAAAAAGAATTGAACTGTATACAAATAAAAACATATGTACACAAAAACTCTTGTGAAACGTTATATATAAAACAAAAAACATACAAATACATTTTGTAAATGCACAAATTCATACATAATAAAAATAAAAATATACATGCAACATGCACAGGAATAACCCATAAAAATAAACGCATACATAATAATTCAACATGTAATTTAACACAAAATGGACACTTATCTTGTAAAAATGTCACCAACTACGTGCAAACCTTCCACAAACCTCCCAAACATAGACCACACTTCTCATCATTCTCATCAGTGGTTCACCCCCGAGCTGGGACTAAACTCTACCTGGGTAAGGGGATTCCTAACTAGGATGATGTATCACAAACAATAGGAAAGACTCTGTCACACGTGCCAACTCAAACTAACATCCTACAATCCCTCAATCCCCACATGCATATCCCACCCCAAGAAGTGTGCCCCTTATCTACTCAACAATCCCTCAGATGACTCATTTCTCTTCCACGTCTTCAGCAATAGGTCAGACAGGAAGTCTCAGAGCCCTATAGCTACAGTTTAGAACCTTCAAGAAATTAATTCCCAACAATTCTCTCACCTAGAGAGAATTTATCATATGCCTGACAACCCAACTCTTCAATCCAGCTCCCAAACTAACCAGGTACAGGTATGGGTATGGATATGGGTATGGAAATAGGTACAAGAAGGTATCGAGGATAGATGAATGAGTGAGTGAATGATGATGGAATTATTGAAAAATGAAGTAAGTATAAGCCATATGTATGCATATTCCCAACTTGACACTTGTCATGTTGGGAGCTACTTTGTCCCACTTATCCCCATCCTTAGAACTTAGGATAAAATAATTATCCATACTATATACTATAAGGAATATTAATATAATATTCCTTTTTGTCTTAAGCCCCCTAGCTTATCCCTTTTCCTTAACTTTTAGCCCCCCCCTTTCCCTAACTAGCAGAGTTTAGTCCCCCATTCTCTTTTATCATGGTCAGTCTACACACAACAATGTATTTTAAATCAATGATAAGACATATACAAAAATAGGCTCACCAGCCTTTAGCATCTAGGATCTCTAGCCTAATCAAAACATAAGCCTCCTAGATTATGTTGACAGGCGAAATTGACTGCTCGTCAACTGGAAGAGTGAGTCTGGTCCGGGGTTGTCTAATTAACCCAAGTCATTTGTATTGACTCACCCTAACGGGTTTAATGGCTTCGTTGGCCAATCTAAAGTCCTAAGGGAAGTGGAAAAAAACTAAAAGAAAAATAATAAGTTACTAAATAATAATCACTCAAATATATAGGTACATCTATATATATATATACAATTTATCTAAGTAATATTTATATAATAATTCTATTTATAATATATACAATATATACAAATCAAGATTTTTAATCTAAACTCATAAAAATCGAATATAAATTGATTCTTTTAACAACAGTAATAAAGTAAGCGAAAATACTGTTTATTTTTTATTTGTTTTCTTGTATGTATACACTCAGATATTAAACTACTTAATTAAGCAGAAAGATATAAATAGTGAAAATCATTATATATATATAAACTTCTAAAATAAGCAAGCAAATGAAATAAAATAACAGACTAACATATTAATGCATCCAACGTCTGTACAATGGAGAGTGTCCAGCCACCTTTATCCGAGAAGTAAACCTGCAACGAATCTTAAGATTGCTATGAATAAATGCGAAACAATATGCTGGAGATTGAGTTTTGATAACAGAACATGTAATGGAGACAGTCACAGTGATCTTATGATTTACAAGTAACTACAATGAGATAAGCCTCGCTATAAGAACTTGTAATTAAACATTCAACAGAAAATTAGAGATAAATCTCATAATTTAAATTGAATAGATGATCATTGTGTATTATATCTGAAACATAGGATATGGACAGCATGTAATAAAAGAATTATCTCAAGTTATAATAAATCATGAAGACAAAGGCTATCACCATCTATTATCACATTGAAATAAACAGAACCTAAACTAAAACATGATACACAAAAGCTCAAGCTGTAATATGCATTATGTTTCATTCAAGTCTGCATGTAATTGTCCATACTCCAATCTCAGGCCGAGATGATCCACTGTTTACAAAATGATAGGTTTATAAAGGCATCAGGAAAGATAACTGTTTCTTTTCCTGAGATCAAATTTGTTTCAAAAATAAAGGGGGATGCAACCACCCTGATTTCACTAAATCCTCTAACAACAATTCATTTCTGTTAATTGAAAATACATCATAGATATGACTAGAAGGTCTGAAGAGTGCCTCAAATCATTTTTGACATCATGGATCCCTGAATATCCTGGAAAAGAAAGAAAATAGAAAGATTTCAGATACCTTTTCTGTCATTAATTTACACAATTCGAATTGATATAACTGGCTACAAAATCTTACGATTCTGTAGCTAGTTATAATAGTAAATGAAATCTCATTTTATTTAATAAATAAAACAAACTAATTTAATAATAAAATATAGCTTATCCAACAAACCAAATAATCTAACTTAAGAATGAAATCAAACATGCTATTAATCTAATAGATCATACCTGTAAACATGAAATCAATTTGTATCATGAAACCTTGGAGTTTACAATGGCTGTAGTAGCCTCGGCGTTTTTAAATATCACATGACCTATGGTTTTAATATGTTTTTCTTTCCCCTAGATGATGGATTCACGCCTTTGGTTTTCGTTTGTTAAAACATTGATATTCTCTTTTAAAACCTTAACCTGTGATTGCAGAACTGGGATATCCATATAATATCTTTCAATCCACGATAAACAGACCTCACACTGTAACTGTGTGGTGTTTGCATTAGAACAAACAAGATTGTGGACCGGAGTGCCCTCCAAATGAATAGTAGGTTCATTGCAAAGCTTGACACGAGGAAACTCTGGATTGTCTTTCAAACAATGAGGCACATTATTGACAAAGTTATAGGGTCGTTCAGGGTGTGTCCCAGATGACAAAGGTTCTTCCTCTGCAAGGAATTTGTCAATTTCTGAATCTAAGATTTAATTAACCTCGATCATGTTGATCGTGTTGGCATGAGAATCAATCTCATTATGAAGACTTCATGAAATTAGCCTGCCATCTGTTTTGTTTTTAAAATTGATATCAATATTACTCTTAAACCTCTTTCCTATAGGTTTCTTCACAAATTTAACACAGTCCTTTGGATGTGTAATCTGTTGACTAGCCTGTTGAATGACCTTGGGATCGATCAAGGGTTCATTGTTAGGGGAAGAGACACAAGTCTGGGAAGGTGAGAGGAATGTCGTCGGGTGGACAAGGGCTTCCTCGATAATGATTTTATCTACTTCTCCCAATTCAAGTTTACCATAGCCATTTTAGATTATAAACGAATCCCAACTATCATCCTATGACTGTAATTGATGTATGAGCAGGATTTTAACTAGGCCATGATGAAAAAGGCTAGATTCTGACCTCTGTTTCTTATATCTTTTCCCCATTTTATAAAGACTCTTGAGTAGGTAATATGGCACATTTTCAAATGGTGGCGGTGTTTTGTTCATCAACTTCTTAAGCATGCTTAGAATTGAAAGGATAAAAAACAAAGAGGGTAATATCTTCATGGCAAGGAATCAAAAATCCATAAAAACAACTTTGCCTTCAATGAAATTTAAAAACATAATGGTAATTGCAATCGCAAGTTTTCATGCTTTCAGTCATGAAAACGAAGCATGAATAGACAATAGGTAAAAGCGATGATTTACAACTGTCGTTTCAGAAATTGTTCATGAAGAGCATTAAAATTTCAAGACCCTATGTAGGTAGCTATGTAGATTATTTAATTGATATAATAAAAATAACAATTATATTATTGCTGCCAACAATGGCGACATGCTGGGAGAAGCAGTTATCTCTGTTACACGAACGAGTTCAGGTTAGAAAAATCTGAAAAACTTCAAATCAAAGAACAACTGAAAAGTCATTTGAACATCTAAAAAAAAATCATGACGCAATCCAGTTTCAGATAACTTTTATTTTTAAAGAAACGAAAACTGGTGACAAACTTGGCAAAAGAAAGCCACGATGTTAAGTTAAAATCTCCAATACTATTGACAGGGCCATTGCTGCCAGCAGGCATCCATAGCCTCGACAGGGATATCAATTAACCCATTCTGATGTCTGTATCATGTCAAGAAATTTTAGATCGGAACGAAGGACGCTTAGGACCAAAACAAAATTCATATCTGATAATTTTCTTTTACCTGACATTGCTTCGCTGACAGCAGGCCTATTCAGTACCCCGACGAAGTTATCTTGGCGTCATGCATGCATTTACCCACTACCAGTAGACCTGTTCAGTGTCCTAGTGGGTTTACAAACACTTCCCACAGCTCTCTGAGAGTTTATTCACATTATAGTTTTAAAGATATTCAATAGAGCGGGGTGACGCTGAAAATTCCATTTTTTAACACATCTTAATATTTCCACAAGCCTTTAAATTTTTCATGTTGTCCTTCATCAAAATCCAAAAATAGTTTATTAATAAAACTAATTTTCAAGAACAGGGAGACATCATTGAGTTTCTCTCTTAAAGAATAGGGACAGTGAAAAAAGATTTTTAAAGATGGTCATGAAAACTTTCAAGTGTATATTGAAACTGAGAAAACGCTTTTCAAACAAAAAGTCATCTTTAACCAGGCTACAATTTCAGAGAAATACAACACTTAATTTTCTGATAACTTTTAGCAGTTATTTTCAAGGAGAAGTATTATGTTTTCTTTGTCTGAGTTAGCCCGTGGTGCAGGCATGTGTGTTTCAAAAAGAAAGACCGATAAGCATAAATGAAACCAAAAACAAACTAGAAAAGAAAAACAAACAGCAAGGAAAACAAAACAGAAAATATTTACAAAAGGTGTATGGGAGAGTCATCAGGTAAAGTACTTTTTGAGAGCTTGGCCATTCACCGGGAAGGTGTCTGGCTATCCCTCTAAATTCTGCAGGCAAAAGGAACTGGGACCTAATTTCTCAGCAATTAAAAATGGTCCCAACCACAAGTTTTGAAACTTAGTATGCTCTCATTTTCCCTCATGAGGTTTGTCCCATTTAAGGACAAGATCGCCTACCTCAAAATCTCTGTCAGAGGCAGAATTCAAATCAAACCAATTTTTAACAATGAGTTGATGTTGATCCAATTTTTGTTTTGCTTGAGCCCTTACTTCCTCTAACTTCAGCAAAGCATTAATCCAACTTTCCAAGGGAGGAAAGTCTTCTTCTTGCACCTTCTGTGATAATTGCAGAGATGGAAGAAGGACATGCGGTGGAAGAATTGCTTCCCTACCGTAAATGAGAAAAAAGGGGGAATTACCAACAACAGTTTTAGGAGTTACCCTGTCATCCCAGATTTCGTTAAATAATGCATTATGCCAGTTTTTATGGTTTCCGGAGACCGTTCTCTTGATGATTTTGATCAGGTTTTTATTAGTTGATTCCGCCAAACCATTGCCTTGAGGGTAATAGCTGGCAGGATATTTTAATTTTATTCCTTTTTCTAAAGAGAAATCACTCATTACAAGAGATGAAAAATATGAAGCATTTTCAAATACTAGGCATTCAAGAATACCGAAACGAGTGATAATATTTGAATTCATGAAGGATATTACCTGGCTGGTGTTTACAACTTTTAATGGTGCAGCCTCAGACCATCTAGTGAAATAATATGTGGTTTTTATGATGTATTTATGCTGCTGAGAGGATGTCAGATTGATTGGACCTATAATATCCAGGCCCCACTGCTGAAAAGGGGAGTCTACCGAAACTGGTTGCAGTGGGAAAGATGGTTTATGTACTCATCCATATGATTTTTGACAGATTACACACTTGCGGCACAAGGCATGGGCGTCTTTGAAAAGAGTAGGCCAATAATAACCTGCTCTTAATACTTTTTGGGCAGTGGTGTCTCCTCCAAAATGCCCACTAGCTTCCCCTACATGTAATTCCAATAAGACTTTTTCTGCTTCATCTCTTTCAAGACAGCGCATAAGTATTCCATCGAAATTTTGGCAAAACAAAATACCGTTTACTAGATGAAAAGAAGCAGACTTTAATATCAGTGCTCTCCTCTTTTTTGGATCAAGGTGTCGGGGGCTGATCCATGTATAAGATAAAACTTGATGTCATCATACCAAGGACTAGTAAGGTTTTGTGCACAGCAGATTTGATTTTCATCGAGCTGATCTTGAATTAATATATCAGTTTCATTTCGTTGTCCTATAGCTGAATTAGCAATCAATTTACATAAACCTTGGCCTCTAACAATCTGTGCTAGGGTAATTTCTATGTCGTATTCTTGTAAAGAGGTGACCCAATTTTCCCTTTTTTCACCCAGTTCTTTCTGTACTAACAAATTTCTGACAGCAGGGTAAGGGACAATGATTTTCGTCTTAGATTTCAGTAGATAAGATCGAAAGTGTTTTACCGCTTTAAAAATAGCATAAGCCTGATGATCTACTATTGGGTAATTAAGTTCTGCTCCTTTGAAGGCTGACCTCATAAAGGCAATTGGGACTTCGTTGTTTTTAGCATTATTTTGGGTTAGGATAGAAGCATAAGACCGATCAGAGCTAAACGTGTAGAGGGTGAAGTCTCTTGAAAAATCAGGGCTCATTAGAGAAGGAGCGTCTACTATAGCCTTTTTTATTGATTCAAAAGCCTGAATTTCTAAAGGTCCCCAATGGTACTATACATCCTTTTTTATTAAATTTTGTAATGGCCTGACCATTTCTGAAAAGCTGGGGACGAATCTCCTAACAAAGTTTATCTGTCCTAAGAAAGATTGAATGGACTTTTTTGAAGAGGAAGGGAGCAGTTTTGAAATGACTTGGGTCCTTTCAGGGTCAATAATCATCCCTTCATTTGATACAATGAATCCGAGAATATTACCTTGTTCTACTGCGAAGATAGATTTTTTAGGATTTAAAGAAATGCCATACTTACGACATCGCTACAGAACAGATCTTAGATGGGCTAGATGATCTCCTTTATTTTTTGAGAAGACAGTGACGTCATCTAGATAAACTACTATAGATTGATTGATTAAGCCGTGGAAAGTGATATCCATCGCTCTATGAAAGGTGGCACCGACATTTATGAGCCCAAAGGGCATCTTCATATAAGCGTAGGTACCCCATGGAGTATAGAAAGTGGTTTTGAGCTGGTATGGGGGAGACATAAGGACTTGGTTATACCCTGAAACACCATCTAGCAGTGATAATATTTTAGAACCAAATACTTGTTGAAGGATCTGTTCCATGGGAGGGACAGAGTAGTTGTCTTTATCGGATGCTTGGTTTAAATTTCGGAAATCGACACATAGTCAGATTTCACCACTCTTCTTCCTCACAGGGACAATATTAGAGACCCATTATGTATGTCTTACTGGGAAGATTATTTTAGCATTCAAGAGTTTGTTTAATTCTTTCTTGACTGTTGGTTCGAGTTTTGGGTGCATCTTTCTTAACTTCTGTTGAAAAGGTTGGGTCTAGGGTTTCATGGGAATAATGTGTTGTATGATGTTAGGATCAAAGGTCTTTAGGTTGTCGTATGTCCAGGCAAAGAAATCTTTGAATTCCTTAAACAACTTAATAAATGCCATCTTTTCTTGATCAGAACATCCCAACCCCAAATTAATGCACTGTGGGTTATCTTTAGTTCCTAAATTTACTTTTTCATGTGTCAAGGAAGAACTATTCATTTTACAATTCATTGATTTTCTGAATTTATCATGAAGATCATAAAAAATTTCTAATCTAACCACAGATTTTGGGATAGAGTTTACCATATCCGATGCAGACTACGGGGATCTTGGATCTAGTATTACTATAAAATCGTGAAGGTTTTCGTTGTGGGTACTTTCGTCGATAAGTACACCCTAGAAAGTCTCTTCCATGTGTAGAAAACTGATGATCTGTTGATCGTCATCGAAGACTCTCCAATTTGTGATGTTTTCCGAGATGGATGGTATGAACAACAACTCGAAGGAAAATGCATTCAGAGATAGGCCTTCTGTAGGAAAAAAATTTGAGGCGACATTAGCTAACAAATCAGCTTCAGAATTATTCAATCTTGGAATAGAATTAATGTTAAATGCAGAAAATTTGTTCATTAAATTCCATACCTCAGTCTGATAGATTTTCAGGTGTGGAGATAAATAGTGGATAGAATTTTTTACCTGTCTAACCACGATTTATGAATCACCAAAGACAGTCAAATTCTGAATGTTCAAATCTAGTGCTTTTCTAAGACCTTGCAGGAGTGCCTCGTATTCAGCCGTATTGTTTGTGCATTCGAATTCTAACCGATAAGCAATCAAAGTTTTGTTACCTACTGGATCAATGAGCATGCACCCTGCACCAGCTCATTCCTTATATTTTGAGCCATCGAAGTAAAGAGACCAGATTTGATTTTCGTCAGGTGTATGTGACAACTGAGAGAAGGTTGTTGACTGCATGCAAGTCATAATTTCAGATTGCTATCCTGGGTCAGTAATGGTAGAAGTTTCAGCCATGAAATTGCCAAAAAAACTGTCCATCCCCTGTATTTAAGGTGGATTGGTAGAAGCAGTGAATGGTTCATTAGGATCATTTAAATCGGTTACCATGAACTTAAGATAACACTCATGATTTACCTTGATTTTGTTAGGCTTTCCATTCTCGGGCAACCACAAGTGAGACCAATCCATTGCAAAATAGCCATGTAGTTGTTCATACCAATCTCTACTTAAAAACAAACCATATACTCCTGGGATATCTACGACAATGATATCAATAACTTGATGGACTTTAGGATTAGATGATAATCTGATGAGCACATTTTTTAATTCACCTATTACTTTAACACTAGTTCAATCAAGCTGAATAATTTTCAGGCTGGACGGTTGAACTTCGACATTAATTTTTTGACAGACAGACCAAGGACTTACATTTGACGAAGCACCTGAATCTACCATAAAGTTATGTACATTCCTATTGAAAATTTCAAAAGTCAACAAAAAGGGAGGGACATTTCTGCGAGTATTAACAACAGAAGTTTGTTGTTTTTTAATCGCAGCCCCTGAAACTAGTTTATCTACATTTGTTACACTTTTTACAACAAGGTCTCTTTTATCAGAAGCCTCTGACGTCGTTTTGGAGAAGACCTTTTGAGGTGTTTTGGGGCTGTTTTCAACAACTTTGTTGCTGCTTGGATTGCATTTTTTTTCATTTTCTGCAATATTCTGCAGTATCTTTTGCAGAAGAAAAGGGAATTTTAATAATTCGTAAACAGAAATGTTAGCCCTAAGTTTTTTTAGATCCTCAATCAAATCGTACTCTAAACTTGGGGCTGCTGAACTCTGTTTAGTTTCAATTGATTTAGATTATTTTGGAGATGCATTAGTTACAATTTCAGAAGAAGACTTATTTGTTGTCTTGCTTCTAGTATTGTAAGGATGCACTGTTTCAAAATTAGCTTGAAAAATGCTATTCAAAAAATGTCCGAAAATGTTTGGGGAGGATTCGTCCTCTTCCACTATCTCTTGTTCGGTTACTTCTTCAGGAATATCGGGAGGAATCAAGTTATCATGTGCTTCTAGAATCATCTGAATAGCGAATTGTAAGCTTTCTAGATTTAGGCCTTCAGAATTTGAGTTAGGCCGGTTTGTGCGAAAAGGCTTTCTAAAAGGGGGTTTGTAAGGCCCTTTGCTTGAAGAAGCCTCTTCAGCCGATTTTTTCAAATCTATAACTTGATTAGACAACTTTTAAACGACCTTCTGTAAGTTTTCTAGATCCGAACTATCTGGTTGAGTTTTGTTTTGGGGAGGTCTAGGAAGGATTTCGATTTTCTTCTTGGAGGATGAAGTAGTCTCTGCCTCGTTACAGGTATTGTCTTTTAGGCTGAGAATATCTTTCTCGATTTGACTCGCCTCTTCGAAGGCTTCTAACAATGTGGCTTTCTTGGACCTTTTTACCCAAATGGCTATGCTTTGATGTAAGGCTTTCGTGTAGTATGCGACGATAAGATTTTCGGCAGGCATCGAGTCCATGGGGATTCGATTCTTTAATGTCAGGAACCTTTGATTAAAGTATTTTATCTTTTCTTTGGGGTTCATCTTTAAACTAGAGAGTTCCATGACTAGAACTTCAGGAGATTTGTTGTCTTCGAATTTCTCAAGGAAACAGGACTCGAATCTATCCCATGAGATGATGGTGTGGGGTTGTTGGGCAAAGTACCAGGTAGAGGCATTGCCTTCAAAGGTGTACGGAAAAATCCTACATACTACATCTTCATGTTCAACACTACGAAGCCTAATGGCTAGCATGAATGTTTTGATACAATCCTTAGCAATCTGCTTGGAGTCTGGGTCAAATTTAGGGAGCCATTTCTCCAGATGTTTAGGCAAAGGATGTTGGGGCCTAGGTATGGCCACTGCATCTTGATCGAGCCAAGGTTTGGCAGGATTGTTCGGATTGGACATAGGTGTGGGTGGTGTCGAAGGCTGAGATGAGGAACTGCCTTCATTTGATGATTCTTCTCCAGAAGAAGAAGGAGATGAAGGGGGTGGTGATGGTGGAATACCATATCCTCCCGCTGCAAGAGTGAGGATGTGATCTGGATCTGTAGGGTTCAGGGTAAGATCAATACATTCAAGTTGCTACCTGATATCAGAGAATTCTAAAGGTTGGTTCAAAGGCCAACCTAGTTGTCTGATACAAGCCAAGGCACTGTGCATCCTTACGAGGGATTGATGAACAATTTCTTGTACGTCGACCCCTGGGGGGTTTGGAGTTACTGGTTCAACGATGATCCATGGATTGTTTTTTGATGTGGTTGTTGTTTGATGGACAATGTCGTTGTCAGAACAACTTCTTGTTACTATAGGTGAGCGGGTAGGTGGGGGAGGAGTCTTACGACCTCCTGATGTCATTAATAGTATTCAGGCCCTCCTTCTAGTGCCATTTGTTGACGAGCGAAATTGACCGCTCGTCAACTGGAAGAGTGAGTCTGGTATGGGGTTGTCTAATTAACCCAATTCGTTTGGATTGACTCACCCTGATAGGTTTAATGGCTCTATTGGCCAATCTAAAGTCCTAAGGGAAGCAAAAAACAACTAAAACAAAAATAATAACTTACTAAATAATAATCACTTAAATATATAGGTACATCTAAATATATATATATATATATATATACAATTTATCTAAGTAATATTTATATAATAATTCTATTTATCATATATACAATATATACAAATCACGATTTTTAATCTAAACTCATAAAAATCGAATATAAATTGATTCTTTTAACAACAGTAATAAAGTAAGCGAAAATATTGTTTATTTTTTATTTGTTTTCTTGTATGTATACATTCAGATATTAAACTACTTAATTAAGTAGAAAGATATAGATAGTGGAAATCATTCTATATATAAAAACTTCTAAAATAAGCAAGCAAACGAAATAAAATAACAGACTAACCTATTAATGCATCCAACGTCTGTACAATGGAGAGTGTCCAACCACCTTTATCCGTGAAGTAAACCTGCAACGAATCTTAAGATTGCTATGAATAAATGTGAAACAATATGCTGGAGATTGAGTTTTGATAACAGAACATGTAATGGACACAGTCACAGTGATCTTATGATTTACAAGTAACTACAATGAGATAAGCCTTGCTATAAGAACTTGTATTTAAACATTCAACAGAAAATTAGAGATAAATGTCATAATTTAAATTGAATAGATGATCATTGTGTATTATATCTTAAACATAGGATATGGACAACATGTAATCATAGAATTATCTCAAGTTATAATAAATCGCGAAGACAAATGCTATCACCATCTATTATCACATTGAAATAAACAGAACCTAAACTAAAACATGATACACAAAAGCTAAAGCTGTAATGTGTATTATGTTTCATTCAAGTCTGCGTGTAATTGTCCATACTCCGGTCTCAGGCCGAGATGATCCACTGTTTACAAAATCATAGGTTTATAAAGGCCTCAGGAAAGATAATTGTTTATGTTCCTGAGATCAAATTTGTTTCAAAAATAAAGGGGGATGCAACCACCCTGATTTCACTAAATCCTTTAACAACAGTTCATTTATGTTCATTGAAAATACATCATAGATATGAATAGAAGGTCTGAAGAGTGCCTCAACTCATTTTTGACATCATGGATCCCTGAATATCCTGGAAGAGAAAGAAAATAGAAACATTTCAGATACCTTTTCTGTCATTAATTTACACAATTCGAATTGATATATCTGGCTACAGAATCTTACAATTCTGTAGCTAGTTATAATAGTAAATGAAATCTCATTTTATTTAATAAATAAAACAAACTAATTTAATAATAAAATATAGCTTATCTAGCAAACCAAATAATCTAACTTAAGAATGAAATCAAACATGTTATTAATCTAAGAGATCATACATGTAAACATGCAATCAAATCGTATCATGAAACCTTGGAGTTTACAATGGCTGTAGCAGCCTCGACGTTTTTAAATATCACATGACCTGTGGTTTTAATACGTTTTTCTTTCCCCTGGATGATGGATTCAAGCCTTTGGTTTTTGTTTTTTTAAACATTGATCTTCTCTTTTAAAACCTTAACCCGTGATTGCAGAACTGGGATATCCGTATAATATCTTTCAATCCATGATAAATAGACCTCACACTGTAACTGTGTGGCGTTTACATTAGAACAAACAAGATTGTGGACTGGAGCGCCCTCCAAGCAAATAGTAGGTTCATTGCAAAGCTTGACACTAGGAAACTCTGGATTGTCTTTCAAACAAGGAGGCAAATTATTGACAAAGTTATAGGGTCGGTTAGGGTGTGGCCCAAATGACAAAGGGTCTTCCTCTGCAAGGAATTTGTCAATTTCTAAATATGAGCTTTCATTAACCTCGATCATGCTGATCGCATTGGCATGAGAATTCGTCTTATTACAAAGACCCTGTGAAATTAGCCTGTCATCTCTTTGTTTTTAAAATTGATATCAATATTACTCTTAAACCTCTTTCCTGTAGGTCTCTTCACAATTTTAACACATTCCTTTGGATGTGTGTTATCGGACTAATCGATAGGTGAGGACACTAATAGATCTCCCTAGATCCACCTGGATCTAGAATAAAACAGGATAGGACATGACTCTTTCCCTAAGTTTTGACCATTGAATTAGCTGGTAGGGAGGAACAAGTAACATACCTTTGTATCACTTCCTAGGGTCTCTGTTTCTCCCACTTCGCTCCGATGCTCTCATGAGGTCAAGACCAAGACAACACAAACCAACCAAAGTGAAGATAGCAAAATATATTCAACTGTCAACTTATGTGTATGATCAAGGAATTACACAATAAAGCGAGAATAGCTTTATGGGAAAGGGACATGCCACTGTATCATATTAATTGAAAGTAGAACATTACAACCTGATCGCCTTCATGTCTCAAGATCCCTTTCAGTGGCTCTTGGCTCCAACACACACACTTGCTCAATCCTTGTATGAAGAAGATCAAATCCTCTTGATAGACTTTCTAGAGTCTCCAAGCTCATGTTCAAGCTAAGTCCTTCACACAATTCTTTCACCAATTATCCAATGAATCTTGATTAACCTTTTCCATGAGAATTCCCTGAATATATAGGAGAGAATGAGATAGTTACTTGGATAAGAATGATCCCACAATATTAGGGAATCCAGTACAAGGATAACCATTCGAATGCCGACCCATTCTTCTAGAAGATTCCCTTCTAGAACCATCGAGAATTCATCTTTTTCCATGCTTTAGAGAAGGTTCTCACTCCAGCTATATAGAACAGTGCGAGAAGTTCACACCCTAGCTTAAGGTATCCTGCGAGAATGGGTCATTCTCGCACCCTGGGATACTAGCAACCTGCAAACTCTCTTCAAAAGTGAGTTTTCTGGGAAGAGATGAATGTCAGTTTTCTCTGGAGAAAGTTCTTATGAGGAACTTGAGTACACCATCATCAATACACCATCATGATGACCAAAATCATGGGTAATAGAATGCCCCCCAAAGTATGAGGCTGGAATCAGTGACAACCGAAAGACTTTGTAAGCTGCATGTGTGTGTTGGAAACCAGGAGCGCACCTAATCGGAAACCTGTGAACAACGAAGCATCTGCAGAATATCATATATATTAATTCTGAGGTAGGAATTCCCATACTCAGATCACAGACTGATGACATTGTAGACATAGGTCATGGGCACCAATCATACACTGTGGATCCATGTCATCAAAATATAGCATAGCCACCAGGAATACACTGTGGATCTATGCGAGAAAATTTCAAATTGAGACGACATAGCCATGAGACATACACAGTGGATCTATGTGTCGCAGATTATACATATTCCATCGCAACCTGGACAAAAATATGATATCCAAGGTATTCAATCTTGTCGCCCAAAAGTACGAATCTAACCATGTGATTACATGTGTCGAAGTCTAACATGGTAGAAACCACTTGATTACCGGTCATTGATGAAACCGTTAACAAGTGCGAGGGAAATCACCATTGATGTCAATGACTCCCAAGGTACACTAGTACAATCCTTCGAATGTGAATGAATGAGTTGATGTCGAACATCCGATGGAATCTTTCGATCAGGGGTCAATGATGTAAACCCACTATCGAAAGTGAGGAAACCTGCCATTGAGGCATGCAAGCTCCAAGGTACCAAAGAATTTCTAAGTCTTGTGTCTGGATAATGAGCTGAAGTCGACGAAACAAAACTCGTCACAGGAGGGCCTTGATGTATCCACCATCAATGACACAAAATGAGTAACCGATTTTGAAGGTGAAACAGAGTATGATGCAAGTTGAACTGGACATAGGGAAGGCCGTTATAGAGAGAATGGACAACTGCAGATGGCCGACTCAATATAGGTTTCAGATGAACTTATCTTGAACATATGAATGACACGACCAATGATTTGGCAGCATTGACTCAAAGACGACATAGGGAATGACCTTGTAGAAAATCGAATGAGAGACAAATGGATTTCCCAAACTGGCTTCAAATAATGAATAGGGGGTGTCATGTTCAAGAGAGATGCTTACTGCCAATCAATACGAAGATGATAACATATCCCTTTCCCAAATTTTCCCCCATAATTTCTGGCGAGTACCTCATTATTTTTACACAAGCTTGAGGAGGATAACATATGCTTGTTGATATAAGCTTATCCTTCAGATAAGTCCTTCAGAGTATGTTTAACGAACCCTAAGAAGGAGTGGGTCGGTCCCATTATGGGTCTGTCGATGTTTGTTTAACGAGTCCAAAGATAGAAAACTCGAAGGTTTTTCATGATTATAGAGTCTGGAAAAACACTTAAAAGAGAACTCTCTCAGTTCCTTTTCCGTAAAGTAGTCTTATGAGACCGAAAAAGAGATAAATTATCGCCCAACAGACACTTTCTTCAAATACTTTATCGAGCGTGAAAATAGCAAGGTCACTCGGCTATCTTTTCATGTTTAGAGAGTCTGAAAAGAGCTTAAAGAGGACTCCAGGGGGGTTCCTTTGTCGTATAACCTTGTTGAGCCCGAAAAAGTGATAAAAGTATGCTCGATCGCGTTCTCATGTATTTTCGAGCATGAGAACGGAAAAATACCCGGCTCGAGGTTTTATACAAAAACCATAAAAAAAATCAAAATATGTGATGAAAAAAGAAAAATTGTGTCTGCATCCCTGTACATGACCATCGAAGTTGTTACGCCTGCAAAAGTTACACTCAAAAGGGCATTAGGGTTTAAGTTTTATGAAATAAAAAATTATTAAAAATTAAATAACATGGTAAAAGTCAATATAAAGAAATAAACCTCTTTTTACCATATCATTTTCACTTTTCACCTATTTGAGCCCCAAAACCCCTCTTTTTCACCTCGAAGTTCGGCGTTAGATTGTAGGAGTTATGAGCATTCATTTGATGAGCCGTCAATGACAGTGAGGTAGGCTCTTTGTCCTCTACTCTTTCATGGTTTTATTTTGCATTTTCATTGGTTAAAACTCATTTTTTAAGTTTGTTTTGTGAGCCCTACTTGTGCTCAGCCATTCTCCCAGGTGGGCTACACGGGACCTGCGAGAATGGGTCATTCTTGCAGGTGAGCCCACAACAGCCTGCGAGGTTCTCACACTGTGCCTAAAGGGCACCTGCGAGAACCGCAGAGCACAAAAGTTTTTTAAAAAAATTGCTCAATGAAAGAGAACCAATTCATGAATAGAGTTACTAATCTTCTTTTTGTGCTCCTTATGCAGGTATTTGGTCATCAAAATGGTTCTTGAATGGAGTGAAAGGGAACATGAAGAAGACAATTCCATTGCCGGAAATCATCCACCCACTATTGTTTCTCTAAGAAACGGTGGTCTTCTGAAGTACTTTCGTATCCCAGGCATGAGGGCCCAAGTCAGGTTATTAGAGTACCTTGTGCATATGTGGGATCCCGATCAGCGGGTATTTCATGTGGGGGTCCACAAACTATCCTTAGATATTGAGGACATTTACTTTTTGACTGGACTGTCATGGCATGGGTACGACGTGAGCCTAACTGGTAGCAGAGGTGGTGGGCTTCCCATGAGTGAGTACTGTTGCTTACACTGTGTTCCCGAAGCAGAGAGGAAGAAAGGAAAAGTAGCTATTTGGGGGGTATGGGATTTGACCCTCCATACTATCTTGTTCACCATAGCTCGGATGGTTGGGAGTTCCACTCCTCACATGGTTCTACAGAGTTACTTCCAGTATGCCATAGAGTGTATTGAACCTCGGGTTTTTAACTGGGCAGATGCAGTGCTTCGTAGTATGAAAAAGTAGTTGACCAAATGTAGACGAGGCGACCTGAAGAAATTTGGGTACGGATCTTTGTTAGTGTCCTTCTTTCTCGAGAGGGTTCCATTACTGAGGCTGTGGGTTGAGTGGAATTTACTGGCTCCTAGGGATCCAAGAATGCTGAGATGGTGTCGGCTCATGGCCTGACATTTAGCTAGACCAATCATCAAGTATGATGATACCTTCTTTGATTGGCTGCGACCACAGATGTTGATGGTTGATAATTATGATTATGTCGGGTTGGATTTCTGAGGAGATCTGGACTTAGTCCTGCCAGAGGATGCTTAGTGGGGGGAACTTGGTAAGAAGTACACAATTTTTTCTTTTAAATGTTTTTGTGAATTTTTATCATATGCAAATGTTTTTTATATGTTCGTTCAAAGACTAAATACAAAATTCATTTTTGATGACACAGATGTTGGACCTTACCGACCTCCTGGTACTTCTCCCATTCAGTGGCAAGGAGAGGTAGCACTAGTGCCACAATATGCCAAGGATTATCAAGTAGTGAAACAAAACCTAGAGGGCTTGACCACATATATTCTAGACATGCCTCTTGGAGAGGTTCCATGACACGATCAGCATCATACAGTAGGAGTGTCAGAGTCCATGAGTCGACTGCTCTGTAGGGTTTCTTGGGCAGTCGTGTGTTACCGTGAACGTCATCCATGATGTCACTTTGTAGAAGCTATGAGCTTTAGATTTTGATATTTTGGTCTTCGGACAAAACTTTTTGTAAAAAACTCTTTTGATCGTTATATATACAGACGGCTTCTACTGGTTTATCTTATGTTGTGTGAAAATTGATGTGATTGATTTATAAATGATTCAAATGTCTGTCTAATACATAGTTAGCCAATGCATCAGTTAATGTATTTAGACATCTAGGAATATGTTGATATTCAATGTAATCAAAATAACGTTCCAAGAGGCGAATTCGTAAATACACCCGTAACAAAGTAGGACTTCGAATAGTATAGACATTACTTAACTGAAGTACTACAAGCTGCGAATCGAGTCACACAACCAAATGACAAATTCCAAGCGAGATAGCATCAACCAATAATTTGATAACGACGCTATACTCTGCAATATTATTAGTCGCACGACCGAGACACACACCTCGTAAGGATACAAGTTCGTTTGTAGGGGCGTAAATTTCCCATGCAGTGGAAGAAAGGTTCTGAGTACTACAGCTAGCGCCATCAGCAAAGCCAATATAGGGTAGAGAAGACTCCGACATCTGGAAATCAAACACAACATCACATAAGGGCAGAGACCAGATAACGACAAAAGCAAGCTATGGTAACACACAAGAAGTATGATACAATAAAAATACAAGTACACATGCGGCGATTTTATGCATAGTACTTCTTCAAGTACAACCCATTCTTGGGTTCACTCAAAGGGATACCATCATAATCTACTAACTCATAAGCCCCTTTTTCCAACACTCGTCGAACGATATAAGGACCTCACCACATGGCTTCGAATTTCCCAGCTCCTAACATATCTCGATCTTGTTCATAGAGGAGGACAAGATCTCCTTCGGAGAAAACATGAGGCTTGACATGTTTGTCATATTGGGCCTTGACATGATTTTTCTAAGCTTCTATGACTAGGGTGGCATCGCGTCGAGTTTTGTCTAATCGCATAAGATACAATAGACGTTCTTCCTCAGCAGAAGTGTTGGGTAGGATTTCAACAACTAGTTTTAAAGAGGGTATCTCACATTCAATTGGAATAATAGATTCCAAACCATAGACTAACCGGAAAGGTGTAAACCCAGTAGCAGACTTGACGGATGTCCGGTAAGCCCACAATGCCGAAAACAACATTGTGTGCCAACTTGTTTTATGAATCCCTATCATTCGTTGGAGCATAGTTATGAGAACTTTGTTAATTGCTTCTACTTGGCCATTGGCTTGTAGGTAATAGGGCGTTGAGTTATCATGGCAAAGACCCAAATTTTCAGTAAGTTCAGACATCATGAATTTTTTAAAGTGGCTACCATGATCAGTGACGATAGCCTGGGGGACACCAAAACGAGCTATGATGTGATTAAAAATGAATAATGTTGCGTTCTTTCCAGTGTTGTCAAATGTAGGCATCACCTCGGCCCATTTCGTAAAGTAATGAATGGCTACAATGATGTAACCATGCCCCCTGACCGAGTGAGGGTGACATGTCATGAAATCGATGCCCCATTTTGTAAAGATACCAATGGAGACCACAGGGTGAAGAGGAGAAGGATGTGACCGTATATTCTGATTATAGGTCTGGAAAGCATGGCATTTTTGAACGACGATTATGCAGTCGTTAAATAAAGAAGGCCAAAAATACCCTGCTCATAAGATCTTCTGGGAAGTAGCATACCCAGACATATGACCACCACATGCTCCAGAATGACAGTCATTCAGATCTTTCTTGGCTTCATCAAATGTTAGACAACGTCGAAAAATAGAGTCAATCCCCCGATGATAAAGAGTATCCCCGAGGATAATGTATTTACGAGCTTCGTATCGTATTCGACGTCGCTCAGTACTAGACATAGTTGGCTGGAAAGTCTAGGTTTGGAGATATATAATGATATCACCATACCAAAGATCATTAGTAATAATAAGGAAAAGAGATTCATTAGGTAATGAATCAACGACTACATTTTCCATTTCAGAATAGGGAAAGTCACATATCAACTCAACAAATACTAAGGATTTCTTGGACTTGGCGCGTTTGAATTCCAAGTCAAAATCCTGGAGTATAACAATCCATTTGGAGTATTTTTCCCCTAGCAATTGACGTGTGAGAATGTGTTCATAGGGTTGCAGTTAGAAATCACTGTAGTCTTGCGCAGGAGGATATAGTGCCGGAAGCGTTGGACGGCTTGGACGACAGCCAAGGCTAGTTTTTCGACATGTAAATACTTGATTTCAGTAGGCATTAGACTTCAACTCAAGTAGTAGATAACATGTTCATCGTTAGCATCATCCTCTTGGACGAGAACCATACGAATGGTGTAATATGAGGCAACAAGGTAAAGGAAATAATCGCGACTATAATCGGGGGGAAAGAGAAGCGGAGCATGTGTTAGGGACAATTTTAAAGCCTCAAAATCATTGTGGGAAATGGTATCCTAGACGAACTCGGAACCCTTTTTGAGGAGCCGCGTAAATCCACGAGTTATCTCGGCGTAATTTGGGATAAAACGATGAAGAAATTTTTCTTTCCCCTGCAAACTTTGCAACTGGCGAAGTGTAGAAGGAGGAGGGAGATTAAGGATCACCTCAACCTTTAAAGGATCCACTCGGATCCCTTTACGTGAAATGATAAAACCTAGAAGACGACCGGATTCCATGTAAAAAATGCACTTATGAGGATTCAAATGTATACGGTAGAACCGACAGCGAACAAAATGGCTCAGAGGTGGGTTGGGTGATCGACTCGGCGCATTGAATGTGCAGGTAAATCATCCAAATATGGTTGAATGATGTGCTTGATATCATGGAAAGCATAAGACATAGCACGTTGAAAAGTTGCGCCAACATTCTTGAGACCGAAAGGGAGTTTCTGATAGGAAAAAGTACCCCAAGGACAAATAAAAGCAGTCTTATGTTGATCCTCGGGAACACTATTGATTTGATTATACCCAGAGAAACCATCCATAAGAGAGAAGATTTCACTTCCGGTGCAATCGTCGAAAATCTGGTCGACGAAGGGGGTAGGAAAGTTGTCTTTGGGACAAGCTTTGTTGATATCCCTATAATCAATGCATACACAAATTGTGCCTTGTTTCTTGTCGATCGGGACAAGATTAGAAACCTAGTCTATGAGAGCCACCAAATCAATAAATCCATCTTTAAGAAGTTTTTCGACTTCGAGTTTGATAGCCACATCTTTATGTGGGTGAACTGGATGAAGGCGTTGCCAGACGGGTTTAGCGTCGGGGTATGTCTTTATCTCATGTATCGCAATTTCAGGGTCGATACCCAGCATTTCTTCGTATATCCAGGCGAAGATGTCACGAAACTCTTTGAAAAGAGATGTGTAGGTGACGATTTCGTCAGAAGAACACGAAGCTCCGATATGGACATTTTCGACGATTCCAAGTTTGACAGATATGTCGAGGGGAATCGTGGGTGAGATATTGCTTAAGTTCCCTTCGGAAAACACATCATGTGTGGACCCAGGAATGGTGGAGATGACAACAACGGTCGACGAGGTCGAAATCCGTTGGTAGTTCTCAATGGTATGTTGCTCCAGAAAGAGAATGGAACCATGATGTTCGTCATCCCAAGGGGTGTCCTCCATGAAAAACATGATCATCTCGTCAGTGGGAAAAATGAAACAAAAAGGATCAGGAGACAACTCACCAAGAGATGGGGTAGAAGGTATTGTCGATTGAATGGCCTGATAGGAAGATTCAACTAGACTTAATGGAATTTCTTCATCGTAACAAAGATAATCTCTAGGGTCAGGTACTATCCAGGGGTCGTGAGACATAGGAAGTTCATGAATCGAGGTGGAGATCATGTTAATTGAAGCAACAGACGAGCGTGGAACATCGGGTGGTGGAATGGGGAAAGTACCCATTAACGAAGAGTCCTTGAGAAGGCATACACCGACGTTCTCATAACCCGGTGGGGTTTTAGCGATAAATGGTACGTTGCTAGTACGGGTATCATAATTAAAGAAGGATAGTTGGTCGACGGTGACGACCTTTCCTTAATGAGGGAAACGGACCACACAAAAAAGGGTCAACACAACTGCGCACATGGAATCGATCCAGTTGCGGCCAAGCAGAAGATTGTAATCAAGGGGAGCGTCGAAGACTTCCACTTCAACTTGGACCATTTTGCCTTCTAGCGTGATGGGCAACGAAGGAAGGACATCGTAGGGCTTAAAACCAGAGCCATTGAAGGCTTTGAGAGTATTCTGGGATTCGTTCAAAGGGAGAGAGCCAATGGCTTTCCAGCAGGTAAGGGACATAACACACGTCGAAGCACCCTCGTCAATAATGGTTCGACAAATGTTCATGTCAGAGACAATCACTTGAATCTGGAATGCGAGTTGAGGGGGTAACCTTGGAATGTGATCTTCCAAGTCAAAGATTATTAAATTCGTATCCGTCGGATTGATTCCACCGATAGCTTTCAACAGTGCCTTCCATTGTGTGGGACAACTTTGAAGGACTTCGAGGGCTGACATCATAGAAGGTGCTTGGGCCAGATCTTCAACAATGTTGTAGTTCTGGGCAGCACAAGCATGAGGATTGAAAGATGATTTCCGAATGATGCCCTTTGGGGGGGGTCGAAGAACTGTTTCAAGGCTTGGTCATTCGGGATGAAGAGGACCGTTGGTAAGTGGAGTTGCGGGAGAAGGTTGTACCGAGGAAGGAGGTAGATCATCAACCTTCTCATTTGAGGGAGAATAATCTTTCGCATGAGTAGTGAGTGCAACGTCGCTCGGCTTTGAATCGCCAGTGCACATCAATACATAAGATGTAGTAGAAGATGAGGGCTGGGCATGAATGACCAACTGAGCCTGTTGCTGAGACGGGAAGGGTTGGGACAAAATGACTGGAGCAGGTGGTTTTGGATCTCCTTGAAGGAACTTAGTGACCTCAGCACGTCATGGACAATCCTTTGTGTAGTGATCATTACCACAGATAAGACAAGGGTATCGTAGTTTGCGCTTATCTCGATCGTCAATAGGGGTAGTTTTGGTTTTCTCTGCTTAAGAAGTATTTTTTCCCTCCTTATTCTTACCCCTTCCATTTTTAGATTTGTTTTTACCAGCAGGGGTAGATTGAACTGCATTTACCTTAGAAGTCTTGCCGGTGGGAGGGGTAGGAGACGGAGCATTTTGAACATTAGAAGAAGTAGGTTTGGGGTTGGCACTTGAGGCAGAATGTGGTTGGGCCTGAAAATTGCCAATCACACCGTCAGCTGCATGGGAAGCAGCTGGAGTAGTTGAAGTGCTGGAAGTAGAAGGACGAGGTAAATCAGGTAGTAAGTCATAAAGGGTACCCGTTTATGAGTAAACGAGGTGAAGATATTGAGCACAACTGATAGCCTGCTCTTCCGTGACCACTCCACCCATGGAAATGTCATGACCAATGTTGTTCACAAATGATTTTGTGAACCATTCTACGAGGAACTGATCGGGGAGTTCGAGTTTAATGAGACGTCATCTCCATCACCACTCATGAATGTGATTGGATATATGAGTGGCCTTGTTCTGTTTGAAGGAAGTAAAAATATCGATCCCCATATCATAACGGATCGGTAACTGGTAATGTGTGAGGAAATCCATAGCTATGGTGTTAAAGTCAGAGAAGAAACCTCGTGGCAATTCTATATACCACTTCGTAGTAGAACCTGTGAGGGTTCGTTGAAAAAGACGTAAACGAATAGAGTCATCCATCAACGAGTTGGATGAGCACCAGAGGTGAAAAGTCATAACGTGATTGTTTGGGTCCTCTCCCGCTTTGTCGTCGAATTTAGGAATGTTCGATGGTAGCTTGGCTGGTATAGCAGGCCATTGGGGAGAGTGATGAATTGGATCATTTAAAATCATTGACAAATCCAGAAGATCCAAAGTGGCGATAAAGGGTAACTGTCGATTCACCTATGGGTACTGGTGGCTTTGGGGAGGAAGCCCAGTCGGCAAACCAGTAGGACCATAAGCAGTCTACATATAATGTGAAGACCCAGGCAGATTCGGTGGTGGTTGGAGAGGATAGTAGCTCATGGGATTGTATCCTAGAATAGGAACGTGAGTTTGAGCAGTCGAGCCCCAAATAGGATTGAACAAACTTGGATATGGTTGGCCCATACTAGGGGGTATTACGGATGCAGCTGGAAACTTCTGCCCCCCAGTCGATTGAGGAGGATGTTGTATCAACTGATTCCAATATTGGGCCAAGGACGGAGGTATGTTTTGTCCAAAAGGTGGGGTCGGTCCTCCCATCGAAGGTGGTGTTCCAATTGGGGGAAGTGCTCCAATTGGGGGTTGTGTTCCAATTGGGACTTGCATGCCAATAGGGATTTTCCCGCTGAAAGGGGGTTGAGTCATACCACCTTGGTGAAATTTTCCACCGACGGGAATCTGGTAATTTGATGTGAATGACGGAATAGTGCCACTAGGATTAAGACTGCCAGTAGAAGATGAGGAAGGTCCTCCAAAAGGAAATTGAGGGAGTGTTGGAATAAAATCGGGAAGAGAGTGCCCAAAAGAAGAAGGACCACTAGGAGAGTCGGATGGAGTTTGCACAGGAGTGGGAATCGAAGCATTCAACGCACAGTATCCAGGTGGTAGTGTTAGAGTGACATTGGGCATTCACGGTGTGTTGATGGGAGTGAGACTAACCGCAGTAAACCCGGTTGGAATACTCGTAGTATCTGTGTGATGGGCCATTTCGATAGGGACAGTAAAGTGATAGGCGGTAGTAAACGATACTGTCTCTGGACTAGAGATTGCGGAAATCACAGGTGGGGTGATTTCAGAAATCACAGGTGAGCCTGGACCAAAAAGGTCCCATCGAAAAACACCTATAGACCAAAAAAGATCTTGGCCTTCTATGCCGGGAAAGGGTCCAACTGGTGATCCATAAGATGTAACAACTAAGTCTCCGGAATAATTTAGTCGCATAAACGGTCTCTCAGAATCAGGGTGAAGTCAAAATTCCTCTCGAGTATTGGTGATTCAAAAATGTTCAAGAGAGTCAATTTGTTCCACTTGTGGCGTGGTGCCAACTTGGACTTCACTTTGCCGAGGAGAGCCCTCAGGTGTACTGGTAGGAAAGGGTTGAGAACCTTCCAGATGCTCTAGAGATAAACCCTACATTCTACGTGAATGACATGGAGGAGCTATTGTAACCGAGTGACAAACTTCACGAAGAAAATATTATGGTCAAATTTGGTAAACAAACAACATGCGCTAGTAAACAAAATCTAGGAAGAAACACCAAGAAAACAAGACCTTCTAATTCTGAAGCCACTAGCTGGTGATGAAATCCAATGTCGCAACAACAAGATGAGAAGGGGCTGGGCTAAGGTGGAAAAGTTACACTAACGACCTGCTTAACGGACTTACACCCTGGTGCAAGCTCCCACACATAATCGTGGGTATACCCTCCAAGGCGCTTGAGTGAGTTTGGCCAACGTCGATTCCAGGTACCGTGAAGACTTTCCCCTTCACAGTCACCTTGTGTAAGAACCTATAAAGATAGGCCACTAAGGTTACCACCAACAACAATAAATCCTGGGGGGATAGTTGACAGTCTGATCCACATGCAAAGGTAGGGTATCTAGCCCGCAATCAACTCAAAAGGCTTCCACTCATCATTATGGGTACACCTCTAAGTGACCCCCGTAATACATGCAATCTCTACACCGATATCAACAAAGCAGGGTGAGTAACTCTGTCAATATCAATGTGACCTCGTGCTTGACCGTTGTGTGAGAAGGGATTCCCAGGACAAGATGTTGCAAATGGAATTTAACACTCCTTAACACAAGATGCTATTGTGTGTTCTGTGCTTTGGAGAGTGTATCTCTCTTCCTACTCCAAAGATCTATCCTAGCTAAATGTTGGTGTAATAGAGCCCTAGAAAAGAGTTACTAGTTAAATTTTATGATTGCGCAGTGTTATTAGGGGCTGTTGTTACTCAAAGGAAACGAAGATGAAACTGATGTTGTATAAGACTCTGACCCAACGATGCATGGATAAGAATGCAATGTATCAATTTTTTTTCAATGAATCCTATGTACGGGAGGGAAAGAGAAATTTTCTAGATCAACCTTGAACTACAATAAAAAAATTCCTTGAACATGCAAATGCAACAAATCACGAGTCAATAACAATTCTCTATTGTTCTTTTTCAACAATTTCAACAATTGATTTTCAATGTTTTCGAAAATGACAATGCTTTTGAAAGAAAAACGTTTGTTCACTTTTCAAAAAGGACCTACACCCTGATGGTGAGAGTGCAAAAAATCAAAAAACAATGAACAAGCAATAGATAAAAACCCAAACCACTCTTTCAATGGAAACAAAAATAACAAGCAAACTAAACTTGTCTTTTCAATTGCATAAGAAAAGTGATTTTTCAAACAATGAGCAAATGATAAAGACAAAGAAACTTAACTTTCAACTGATCACCGGTCCTTAACCATTCAAGTACACTCAGATTCCAAAATCAAAGACTATATCTTTGCAGAGAAAAGTCAAGAAACGAAAGTCAAGACAAAAATGACAGGAAGAGCCTTTGAAATCCTAAGACTATTTGTGCATAAAAATGAAGATAAGAAAAACATCAATCAATGGTCCAAGAAACTCTTTTTAGGCACCTACACTGATCTAGGCAGTTGAAGATCAAAAAACTCAAATCCAAAATTTTGAAAAACAGGGTTCGCAGGCTAGCAGTATTACACAGTGCGAGAATGACTGATTCTCGCAGGTGAGCTTTGAGCATATTGTGAGAACCTCGCACTGAACCTAAAAGCAGGGTGCAAACTCTATAGATTATCGCAGATTGTTGTGGAGTGCAGTGCGAGAATGTCTGAAACTAGTCAAATTTTTGGAAAAAGACACAAAATTTGAAGAGGCCTCTGGACCCAGAGGGTCTATCAGGATATCCTGAAGACTCAGAGATTGATATAAATGGAGAAAGGTAAGGCAAGAAAAAATGGCCAAGGAAAAATACCAAAAACCACAAACAAAATGGGATATATCCCCAGTGGAGTCGCTAATTTTGTTATCGGACTAATTGGTAGGTGCGGACACTAACAGATCTCCCTAGATCCACTTGGATCTAGAAAAAAACAGGACAGGACATGACTATTTCCCTAAGTTTTGATCATTGAATTATCTGGTAGAGAGGAACAAGTAACATACCCTTGTATCGCTTCCTAGGGTCTATGTTGCTCCCTCTTCTCTCCAGTGCTCTCATGAGGTCAAGACCAAGACAACACAAACCAACCAAAGTGAAGATAGAAAAATATATTCAACTGTCAACTTATGTGTATGATCAAGGAATTACACAATAAAGAGAGAATAGCTTTATGGGAAAGGGACATGCCACTGTATCATATTAATTGAAAGTAGAACATTACAACCTGATCGCCTTCATGTCGCAAGCTCCCTTTCAATGGCTCTTGGCTCCAACACACACACTTTCTCAATCCTTGTATGAAGAAGATCAAATCCTCTTGATAGACTTGCTAGAGTCTCCAAGCTCCTATTCAAGCTAAGTCCTTCACACAATTCTTTCACCAATTCTCCAATGAATCTTGCTTAACCTTTTCCATGAGAATTCCCTCAATATATAGGAGAGAATGAGATAGTTACTTGGACAAGAATGATCCCACAATATCAGGGAATCTAGTACAAGGATAACCATTCGAATGCCAACCCATTCTTCTAGAAGATTACCTTCTAGAACCATCGAGAATTCATCTTTTTCCATGCTTTAGAGAAGGTTTTCACCCCGGATATATAACACAGTGCGAGAAGTTCTCACCCTAGCTTAAGGAAGCCTGGGAGAATGGGTCATTCTCACACCCTGGGATACTAGCAACCTGCGACCTCTCTTCAAAAGTGAGTTTTCTGGGAAGAGATGAATGTTAGTTTTCTCTGGAGAAAGTTCTTATGAGGAGCCTAAGTACACCATCATCAATACACCATCATGATGACCAAAATCATGGGTAACAATGTGTAATCTGTTGACTAGCCTATTGAATGACCTTGGGATCAATCAAGGGTTCGTTGTTAGGGGAAGAGACACAATTCTGGGGAGGTGAAAGGGATGTCATCGGGTGGTCAAGGGTTTCCTCGATAACGAGTTTATCTACTTCTCCCAATTCAGGGTTACCATAACCATTTCGGATTATAAACGAATCGCAGCTATCATCCTATGACTGTAATTGATGTATGAGCGGGATTTTAACTAGGCTATGATGAAAAAGGCTAGAGTCTAACCTCTGTTTCTTATATCTTTTCCCCATTTTATAAAGACTCCTGAGTAGGTAATACGACATATTTAAAGGGAAACCCATAAAACTCATAAGCAGGCGTAAATGGTACAAAAATGCAAGCCTGAACCGTCCCTCACATGTAACAAATTTCTTTACCACAGTGAGTAAATCATGCCACCGAGCTTTCAGGAATGAAATTGGCATACCTCTATCACAACTGCTTATTTTTCGAGATGTAAACAACAGGGTCCAAGGAACTTCCTCCACTTTTCCATTTTTAAACCATTTTTTACCACTCGCTGGCAATCCTGTGGCTTGACTCAGGAACTCCTCGGTAACCTCCAGTTACACATCACCAACTTTCGCCCTACAACCATCAAAGTATAAGGCAAATTCTTGGGCAACCTGAAGATTAAAACCCTGAAACTTCCTGATGAAAACATGCCAGCCATTTCTTTCCAAATCTTCCCTAGCATCATCATATGAGAGTAGCGTTTGGATACTATTTGGTTCAATTCTCATGACAAGAGCCATACTGGACAGGAGGGTAATCAAACAAACACAACATACATGATACAGGTAGGGTTTGTAAAAACAAAACAGAGCCATAACCCTGAGCCGAACAATGAACGGTGTAAAGACTAATGCGATGGGATAGTCGTTTAATTAAAACGCATACAAAGAGGTTTGCGAAACCCGAGGCCATCCCTAGCGATAATGGTAGTCTGCAAGTCATATGCCACCTTTGCATTGTGTACGAGCTAAGATCAAAAGATTAAAACAAATATGAGTGCGCACGTCATGAGTTTAATTGCAAAGTTTGGGTAGATCGAAAAATCAAGAGTTTTTTAAAAGAAATGTAATGAAAGATCAAACCAAAACCATAAAAAAAAAATCAAATGGTGGGGGTGTTTTGTTCATCAACTTCTTAAGCATGCTTAAAATTGAAAGGATAAAAAACAAAGAGGGTAATATCTTCATGGCAAGGAATCAAAACTCCATAAAAACAACTTTGCCCTCAATGAAATTTAAAAACATAATGGTAATTGCAGTTGCAAGTTTTCATGCTTTCAGTCATGAAAATGAAGCATGAATAGACAATAGGTAAAAGTGATGATTTACAACTGTCGTTTCGGAAATTGTTCATGAAGAGCATTAAAATTTCAAGACCCTGTGTAGGCAGCTATGTAGATTATTTAATTGATATAATAAAAATAACAATTATATTATTGCTACCAACAAATTATAATAACTGGATCACCATCCTATAAAAAAAAACATATACACAAAGGCTTCATGGCCTCAAAATCATGTGCACTTAAGTTTGTTGTGCACGGTATTCTGGAAAGTGCACACTTCATTATTTTACTGTGCAGTACATGTGCGCACTATACCATGGAAGATGCATACAAAAATGATATCAAACAACTCACCAACTTAAGTACATTTGCATTTACATTTACAATTGGGTTCGCCCTAAGGGTATTACAATCCCCTCCCCTTATTTATGCAATGTACTCAGTGCATTATGTACACATGTACAACCAACATTTCAAAAATACTCAAAAATATGCGGGTATTATGTATGCATTGCATCCTCAAGCTCCCAAGTAGCGTCCTCAGGATCGTACTAGGTCCATTGGACCTTTACAATCCCTATGGCTTGATTCCATAGTTGTTTGATTTTTCAGTCCATAATGCGTACTAGAAGTACTTGGAAAGAACCTTCTTACTCCACCTAAATCACATTCCAATCAAAAATTTTATTAGCATCAAGTATATATTTCTTGAGCAATGATACATGGAATACATTATGAACAGACATAGATGTAAGAAATGCAATCATATAAGCTACTCGACCAATCCACTCTAGGATTTCAAACGACCAACAATAGCAAGCTTCCAACTTTGAACAATTTCCCAACTTCAAGGAACTTTTGTTGGCCTTCACTTTCAATAATACATGGCCCCCCACTTTAAATTCCCTGTGAGTTCTACCCTTATCAGCATAGCTTTTATGCCTGTCTTGGGAAGCCTTTAAATTTTGTTTTACTTTCAACATTTTCTCCTCCATTTCCCTAAGTAAATAGAGCCCAACTACTACTCTATCTGTTGGGTTGTCCCAACTTACCGGTGTGTTTCACTTTCTTCCATAAAGTTCCTCAAATGGGCTCATCTTTAGAGATGTTTGGTACCCATTGTTGTAAGAAAAATCTACTAAGTGTAGTTAGTCTTCACATTTTGATGGTTTATCCATCACATACATCATCAACATATCCTCAACCAGTTGATTCACTCTCTTTATTTGTCCATCTGATTCTGGATGATAAGTTGTACTAAAATTCAAATTTGTTCCAAATCCATTAAATAATCCCTTCCAAAAATTTGAGGTAAATTTTGGATCTCTGTCAGACATAGTTGTCTTGGGTATACCATGTAATCGAGCAATTTCTCTCGTATAAACATTAGCAATGGTGGATGCCTTGTGAGAGAGCTTTACTGGAATAAAATGGGTAGCTTTAGTAAACTTATCCACCACTACCATGATAGAATCATGTTGCTTGTTTGTTCTGGGAAGTTTGGTGATGAAATCCATTGTTACAACTTCCCATTTCCACTCAATAATGGGTAATGGTTGTAGCAAACTAGTTGGGTGTCTATGCTCATCCTTTACCTTTAGACATTCCAAACATTTGGCAATAAAATCAAAAACTTATTTCTTCATGCCTGGTCAATAATATTGGCTCTTGACAACTCCAATAGTTTTATGATAACCCGAGTGCCGAGCATAAGGTACATTATGCATTTCTCTCAATATCATATTTTTCAATTCCTGGGAATTTGGTACATAAATCGTTCCCCTATACATGAGAATTTAATCATTATCCAACTTATATTATTCAATTTTCTACTGCAAAATACCTTGTTATAATTTTGCCACTAATTCCTTGTATTGCAAATCTGATTTTGTCACCTCCAAAATTTTGTCTTTCAATTCTGATTGGTACATGTTAATGGTTGTAGCATGAAAATCTTGCACTCTTATGTTGATTGCATCAACCACTTTGTTCTCTTTTCCCTTGATATTCTTTATATCAAATTCATATTCACTGAGAAATTCTAATCATCTACTTTTCCTATCATTTAGAGTTGGTTGATCAAATAAATATTTCAAGCCATTATGGTTTGTCCTCATCTAAAACCTTCTCTCCATGGGGTAGTGTATCCATTTCATCAAGGCATGCATTATGGCATCAAACTCCAAATCACGAGTGGCATAGTGTCTTTCATGCTCCTTCAACTTCCTGGATTCATAACATACAACAAACCCATTTTGACTGAGCACTCCACCAAGTCCTTCTCTACATGCATCAGTGCATACAATGAATTCTTTATTTGGATCTACAATACTTAAAATTGGATCCCTTGTTAATAATTGCTTCAAGTGTTGGAAACTCTTTTCACAATCCAATGTCCACTAAAACTTCACACCCTTCTTTTGCAAGGAAGTGATTGGGTGTGCAATATTTGAGAATCCTTCAATAAATCTCCTATAGTAGCCTGAAAGGCCCATGAATTATCTGACCTCTGTCACATTCTTTGGTGTTGACCATCCTCTAATGGATTCTATCTTCTCAGGATCCCCTGCTATCCCTTCCTCTGAAATGATATGTCCCAAATAATGAATTTGCTTCTGATAAAATGAACACTTTCTCAATTTGGCATACAATTGATGCTCCCTTAATACTTGTAATACCATCCTCAAATTTTGTTCATGCTCTTCCTATGACTTAGAATATATAATAATGTTATCTAAAAATACAATGACAAACTTGTCTAAGTATTCTATGAAAATACCATTCACTAAACACATGAAGACAGTTGGTGCATTTGATAATCCAAAGGGCACCCCCGTGAAATCATAATGACCATACATTGTTCTGAAAGCAGTCTTCTTGATGTCTTCTTCTTTAATTCTTACTTGATGATAACTGGACCTGAGATCAAATTTGGAGAATATTTTTTCATCTTTCATCTGATCAAAGAGGTCATCGATCCTTGGCAAAGGATACTTATTCTTCACAATTACCTTGTTCAACTACCTAAATTCAATGCATAGTCTCAATGTTCCATCCTTCTTCTTCACAAATAAAACTAGGGAACCCCAAGGTGACACACTTGGGCATATATACCCCTTCTTCAGAAGCTCTTCAAGTTACATTTACAGCTCCTTCAATTCTAGTGTACTCATCTTGTAGGGAGTCTTGGATACTGGAGCTACTCCAGGAATCAAATTTATGGAGAAATCAATGTCTCTTGTAGGGGGTAATCTTGGTATTTCCTTAAACACATATTCAAACTCTTTTAGTACCCCATAATCTTCAATATTTGACACCTTATCTTTAGGTGTCTCTTCCATATGTGCTGCAAATATTTTCACCCTCTTCTGTAACAATTCTTCAGTTGCAATGTTAAAATTTATCTGATGGCTATTTCCCTAGGTATTCCTTGCACTATCCTTAGGTTTCCTTCCTCATCCAAGCAAGTAAATTCCTTGTTATGACAATCTAGGACAACATGATGTTGTTCCAACCAATCCATAAAAATTAGACAGTCATAGGAACCTAAAGGCAAGATGTTTAAATCTTCCATGGTGTTCAGTCCATTCATGTCCATAATACATTACTTAACCATCTCATTAACGTTTCTTTTGGCTCTGGTAGCCATTTGCACCAACCGAGATTTTCCAATCTTGCTTCTTGTAAAATTCAAACTTTCCAGCATCTTAGGATCTATATAACTATGAATAACTCATGAATCAATTAAAATAGCAATTGTTTGGTTCTTGATCATACCTTCTACTTCAATCATATGTGATTGATACTTTGCTTGCTTGTTGTCCAGGGATTCATATATCCTTGGTACATTTATGCCCATGTCCTCCACTATTTCAGCTTGTTGTACATTGTGAACAGTCCTCACTTTTTCACCTCTATGAGGACAATCTCTGAACTTATTATGTCCTTTACAATCCCAACATTGAATAGGTGGTTGCCTTGGCCTTTGACCCCTTGTCTCAATCTTTCTGGGTTCTCCAGAAGTTGGTTGTCCCTGAGGATTATTTCTGAAGAATGGCAACTTAGTTCCCTTCTTCCTTTGATCCATCTTGAATTTATTTTTGTCTTCCCAAGATTTTTGGAAAGTTGGCCTTGATTTGTTTTTATCATATAGGCATTTAGCTCGCCTCAATCATATTGTATTTTGTCACTAATGAATGATGGAAATCCACTCAAATACCTATGAATCTTAACTACATTATCCTTGATGAAAGAAACATACTTCAGCAGTTCTAAAAACCTTCTTTCATATTCATATATGGTCATACTCCCAAGCTTGAGTTCAAATAACTCTTTCATTTTCTTGCCATAGTACATCTTAGTCAAGTATTTCTTTTAAAAATACTTCTTGAATTCCCTCCAAGTAATTTTTTTCTCTCTAATGTGTTTCACCTACACAAGATCATCCCACCACATGGATGTCTTTCCTTTGAGTTGATAGATGAAAATTCTTCCTTCGGCATGAGAATAATGATTATGCAATTGAAAATGCTTTCTTATGCCCAACAACCATTTCTTTGCATCTTCATACTTCTTGTGTTGACCATCAAATGTAGGAGGTTTGATTTTGTTCATTTCTCCTCGCAGCTCATCCACCCCATACCCCTTATGCTTCTTGACATGGGATGTACTTGAGCTGCTATGTCCTCTCTTATTGGAATGCATCAGGGAGTGATTTTGATGTCTGCTAACACTTCTTGTTCTTCTTTTCGCATCAGGAGACATGTGACTTCCTAATTTCCTTGAGCCACTCTCCCTATCCAATTTATTTTCTATTATGTTCAAGCTCTGCATTAACTTCATGTTGAAGTCTTCCTACTGCTCCTTGGCTCTCATAAGCCTTTTATTATCATTTTTATGGATTTGGACATCCTTCTGCAATTTTTAGTGGTCCCTACCATATTCATGTTTTCATCCCTTCCTTCTCCATGTCCATTGGAGTTTGTTCCTTCAATGCCCGTATGGAAATCCATCCCTCTGATATCATATTCCTGATTGTAAGACCCCTATGCCCTCCTACACTTGGTTTTTATCCTTATCTGATTGATTTGTTTTTAAATCTTCAAAATGTGCAGCCAACATAACTTTGTTAGGCTAACTATTTCAACAATTTCATGAAAAATATGAACCATTTTGGTTCAATAATATATCAGAATTATTTCTTCTAGTTTCCTGAAAAATTTATTTCCCAGATCAATTCTTTGGGTGAATAATTATATTTTTTTTTCCAATCCCTTTCCAAATCCTGTTTCCATGCTCAATTATGAGTCTTGACCAGAAGGTTATGGTTATTTGAAAATTGTCCATTAATTTTTTTGTTCACTCTTCAACTCGGTGCAAATCTGCGCTGTAATTATGAATTTTTGCACCTACTCCATTGGATTTTTTGTAGAATATCGATTAGGTTTCATAATATAAATATCTTGGACAATATGTCCAAGTTTCACCGTTCTCTCGGTTCTAGGCTGCTAATTATAGCCTGCTGAAGTTCTAGGCGAATTCGTGTTTTTGGTCTGGAATGCTACAAGTAACTTATTTGTCATATTAAACATTTTTAACATGCCCATAAATTTAATGCAGCTCTATTAATGTCTTCTATGGTTCAATATCTTTCCATTGACTACTCCTTCACCTCAATTTGATTTTGGAGCAGAGAGTTATGGCCCTTCAAATTTAGTTGTGTCTTAAAATTTACCCTCCATTGTTTGTCCCGTAACTTCCTCATTAAAGACTTGTTTGACGAATGGTTTACACCATTATAAATCTCTCTTTGGTCTCTTTCATTTGAGCTGCAAAGACTAGTACACTCTATTCTCATGGTTTTTGAGTAGCTAAAAACGTTTTTAAGGGCCTAAAAAATGTACTACAAAAAAATGACCCTCAAACAATATAAAATGTCATGGAAATTCATTGGTTTTCTGTTGTTGTACACCATCCAAATGACTTTGCATGCACAAATTTGAACCTGTACGCCCATATTTAGCATGTGAAACAACACCATAAGGTAGCACATTCTCTGCACACCTATAATCAATGTGGATCACTTCTCTGTCGCACCAATAATTGGTGCGCACTACTTTTGTGTCACGTGCCAATATCCACCATGCAAAATTTTGGTTCTTGCACAAATACATGTTGCACTCAATTTTTTGTATTGCTCACTAATATTTCACATGCATTTTACACTTTGCGCTACACCATGCAAAAGTTTAGTACGCCCCCACCCCGCACCAGTACTCAACATGCACCATTAACTAAACTGTCGCACGACAGCATATACCCACATTGCATGCACACCAGGAAAATTTCTCTGCGATCTACCAATACAGTGCACACCATGCTCACCATTATTATGCATGTGCACACCGCACATGCTAGCATTTTTTTTTTCGTGCAGTGCCAATTTTAAGTGCATAGACCCGTGCGCCAATATTGTTTCTTCCATGTAGTGTCAAATTTAAGTGCACACACCCACTTGCCAATATTTTTCCACACAGCGCCAAATTTTAGCGCACGCACCCACATGCCAATATTTTTCTGCACTGCACCAAAATTTAGCACGCGCACCTGCACGATCATATTTTTCTGTGCAACACCAAATTTTAGCGCATGCACCAGCACGCCAAAAACATTTCACGCAGCACCAAATTTTAGCGCACACACCTGCACGCCAATATTTTTTCACATATCACAAGCTTTTCACTATGCATCATGCATTTTTAGTGTGCCCATTTGCTCACATTCATTTTTATATGCATCAATTCCTCATGAATTATGTTGCAAAAATTGGGGCTTTTGCCTAACTTTTTCCCAATTTTTACCATAGACATTCTGCAACTATGAAATTTGTTCAATTTCACCCCGATAACACCAATTCAACCTCTGCAACAACAAATCGTTGTGGGTTGACATTTCTGAAATGAATATTTCCCAAACTCAATTCACGAATTGAGAATTTTAATCAACTAATCTCCCTCCATCTGTCATGGCTTCCCTGTAACTTCAAATTCAACCAATTTCATGTATGAATTTGCTAAAACATATATTAAATTAAGAATATCTCACTACTTGGCCAAATTTCTCAATTTTCCCATGAATTTAACAACAGAAATTGGGACTTTTTCCCAATTCCATGCAATTGCTATTACTTTTTACGATGGACATTCTGCAACTTGAATTGTTTCCCAATTCCACACAATTGTTGTTACCTTTTACCATGGACACTCCGTAACTTTAATTTTGGCCACTTCGAAATAAATCCTCTATGAAATTTCGCTTCAAATCAACTTTCTCGGCCCATCCAAGCTCAATGTTGAAAAATGAAGCCCTTATACCATATTGTAACATCCCCAACATCCAATTGGTCTATGCCACTTAAAAAGTTTCAAACTATATACAAATAAAAGCATATGCACACATAAAAGCTTGCAGAACTTTATATATAAAAATCAAAACATACAAATACATTTTGTAAATGCACATTCATACAAAATGATAATAAAAATATACATGCAACACATACAGGAATAACCCATAAAAATAAATGCATACATAATAATGCAGCATGTAATTTAACACAAAATGGACACTTATCTTGTAAAAATGTCACCAACTGTGTGCAAACCTTTCCACGACCCTTCCATCCTTAGACCACATTGCTCATCACTCTCAGTAGTGGGTCACCCTCAAGATGGGACTAAACTCCACCTGGGTAAGGGGATTCCTAATCAGGATGATGTATCACAAACAACAGGAAAGACTCTGTCACATGTGCCAACTCAAACTAACATCCTATAGTCCCTCATTCCCCACATGCATGTCCCATCCTAGGAAGTGTGCCCCTTCTTTGCTCAACAGTCGCTCAACTATCCCACTTCCCTTCCAAGGCTTCAGCAACAAGTGGGACAATAAGTCTCAGATCCCTATAGCTGCAGTTTAGCACCTGTAGGAAATCAATTCCCAACAATTCTCTCACCCAAAGATAATTTCTCATGGGCCTAACAACCTGGCTCTTCAATCCAGTTCCCAAGCTAACTAGGTACAGGTACGGGTACGAATATGGATATGAAAACATGAACATGAAGGTACCGAGGATAGTTGAATGAGTGAGTGAATGACGATGGAATTATTGCAAAATGAACTAAGTCTAAGCCATATGTATGCATGTTCCCAACTTGACACTTATCATGTTGGGAGCTACTTTGTCCCACTTGTCCCCATCCTTAGAACTTAGGATAAAATAATTATCCATATTTTATACTTTAAGGAATATTAATATAATATTCCTTTTTGGCTTAAGCTCCCTAGCTTAGCCTTTTTCCTTAACATTTAGCCCCCCCCTTTCCCTAACTAGTGGAGTTTAGTCCCCCATTATCTTTTATCGTGGTCGGTCTACACGGAACGATGTATTTTATATTAATGATAAGACATATACAAAAATAGCCTCACTGGACTTTAGCATCTAGGCTCTCTGGCCTAATCAAAACATAAGCCTCCTAGCTTATAATAACTAGCTCGTAAGCCTATAAAATCCAACATATACACAGGATTTGTTGGGCTCTAAAGATGTCCTAAGAACAACCTTAGTCTGACATTAATTTATCAACTGAGGATTCATATTTTCTTTCAAGAATGTCAGCAAAGTCTATGCAGATAGTCATAGAGGTTTAAAATCGTGTAGATAATTCAGCTAAAGTATATCTGAGTCTATCTAAATTACTGCAATAATCAAGTTCTTGACTCATTCGTTAAAAAATTCTGAAAATAATAACTCACTCAACAGAATTGTAATCTGAACAATAACACACCATAAATCAAAGTATCAATCGATTTATTGAATTCATTTATCTAAGAAACTGTAATTTAATCTGCAAAAACGCTTAATGAATCAATCTCTCAATGATTATTTAACCTACTAGAAACGAACATCGAATTACTGAATATTTAAGAAGGAACAACAAATGCAAATTATGCGAAAGGAACAACAAATGCAAATTTTATAAAAGGAAGAGCGTATGCAAAAATGAAAGGAATTCACAAGTGATAAGCTAACATTAATTGGAAATGGAACAACAATCAATAGTCTTCAAATGGAACATCTATTCTCTGCAAATGAACAACATAACCAATTCATAAAATAATCAAGACACTCACGAATTTATTTTAAGTGTTGCAAGGAAATTCAAATCACAGAACTAAAACATAATTAATACGATTACAGATAAGACAATAGCTCTTTCCGACTGGGCCCACGGTCTTCATAACATACTACTACTAAAAATGCAGTATGCAGGGATGATCAAAACACTTGAATCTTTCATTAATTCCATAACTGATAAATCATTTACAATGGATTTCTATACAAAATGTCAGCAATTAAGAGATCTGAATGCTTGGATAAATTTCTTCATTTTTTCTCTATTGTTCATTATCCTTTATATATTACAATGAAATAAGTACATTAAGCTATCCTGACGATAGAGAGATCCTCATGATTTCTTTTACTATTTATGAATATTACAAGATAAAGAGTCAATCTTCCTCTAAATTGTTTTATGCCTAATTTCTTTGATATTCATTGGCCTGTGCATCTTCATGATCCTCTTAACTATCTTGAGTTAACAACAATTGTTCATTTTCTGCATAAAATCAAAACAATTCAAACCAAAATTCAGGAAATATCTAATATCATTCAATAATATATCTAAAATACTTTTTAACCATTTTCTTGCCTAATTACTTCAAATTAATCGAAAAGTCGGCAAAGAATATATCACAAACCATAGTAATAAGGAGAATAATTATACTGTTTTCTCAACTCAACATACCCCCCAGCTTAAGTTTGTGCATGTCCTCATGCAACAAGAGAGTTTACATGTAAATCAATGATACTGAAGGGAGGAGAGGTTTCTTCTCTAGGTCTTAGAAATCCATTCTTACCTTTAAGCTCTTCAAAAGAAACATCTTCCCTTTTCTTATGAATTTCATAATCACTCTGATAACCCTATGGAGGATACAAAATAATAGGAGGACTGTACCTGCATCCAATCCAGGAAGGCCCTGCATCCATGATCATTCTGGCATACCTCTCTAATCTGAAAGTAGTTGCATGAAAATTTATGAAATCAAATGGTTCCATGTTCTTTACTTCATTTGAAGAGACATCCAATGTTAATTTGGCAACAAAAAGGTCTTCTTATTTAATCTCTCTAAAATACTATAGACCTGAATGTACAACATGCCTGTGGATAGGGGCTAAAGATTCCACGACCTTCTCCCTTTTCATGAATTCTCTATGTTTCATAATGGTATCAAAGGATTAGGAGGTTCCCCTCTAATCCATAGGTCTACTCCTGATCAGAATCTGGACTAGGGGTCAAAATTTAGCTCAAAAAACAAAGTTCTCGGAATTGCCTCAAAATGAACGGGTGCGTAGCCCTCGTCATCATGAACCCAATGCAACTCATTTGGGTTCAAGCGAATGTCGGATGAGTGAGATATCGCGTTCTATTCAAATCGTCAAACAGGCAAAAAAAAAAGGGTGTTGACTATACAGTCCGTACGGATGCTGACGTGGCAGAGGCCATACGATGATGTGGAATGTCTGTATGATGAAATGGAACATATGTATGCTGAGGTGGTAGTTGGTGACATGGAATTCATTTATTGGCAGATGTGAACAAATCAATTTGTGACACGTGGCATATTTTTGGTCAAGTGGTTTGGTGCCACGTGGCAACCTGTTATTGGGTTGTTTGTTTAAAAGTTATGGAGTCTGTGGGGATCAAAACCCAGACCTCCCCACCATGCAAAGCCTTTGCAAAGTCCACCCTTCCAACGCACCATGCTTTGTTCCTTGTTATATGAATGGTTTAATATTTATTTAAATTTGAATTGTTGTATAGTTGGCACGGGGGTCCTTGCCGGGGCTAAGCCCCGACCCCTGGTCACATATCATTACCATATGACCACCGTATGCATGTGCAGGATTTTTATTTTCAAACAGTTATATAACCAAACACTCGCCACTTGTCGGTTATCCATTCTCCCTTGAAACAGAGCCCCTTTTGCGCTAGCGCGAGGTCACATGGACCATATGCCCATGGTTTTGGTGGTTAGGGGTTGGGCGCGCCCTAACCATTCGATAGTTTTGCCCATTTTTCGGTTGCACACCGGTGCTAGGTTTTAGAATGATTTTGAGCGCGTGTGCTAGGTTGGGCACATAGAGGTGTGTTTTGGCGAACCAGAGACAACAAGCTTGAAGGAAGAAAATGGCAGGAGGCCTATCTTCTTCAATTTTTGGCCAAATGAGGTGCCAAAAAATCCCAGCTAGGGGTTTTTGGACGTTTTGAATCCATTGGCACTGTTTTCAAAGCCATTTGAAGACTTATTTTGTAGTTTTTTCACCATTGAAGTTTTAGAGAGCTCCAGGGAGCTTGAAGCCCTCATTGATTGAGGTCATGCTCAGATGAGCCTAAATCTGTTTTCTATGACTGAATAGACATTTTTGGATAATTATTATGCTCTGAACACATTGGGATAGGTTTCAGATCCATTTGAGGAATTTTACAGGTGTCTTGTCCACAAGGAATCTCAGGGAAGCTTAAGGCCACATGTAGAAGAGGTCATGCCTGGATGAGCCAAGATCCGTTTTCAGAGTTCTATTAGTCATTTTTGGGGTTTTTATGTATTCTGAACCCAATGGTACAATCAGTATTTCCATTGGAGTTGAGAAGAATCTTGTAAAAGAATCTTTGACAAATTAATCCCAAAGAGCCAAGTCCATTGATGAAGGCTCATGAAGGAGATGTAGCCCAGAGAAGGGTGAACTCCTTTATCATCTTGTTATTCTTGTGAGTTTGATGGTTTATTTGTTGCAAGTCATGTTTTTTGTGTATTTATTTAAAACACATATTTAACCATTTAAAGGTAAAATTCCTCACACATGAACATTTAAGAGAAGATGCATAAACTTGGCACATAATCTATCTTGCATATTTTAACACATTGAGCAAGGTCCTATAAATTTTAATTAAAGGGAATAGAGGATGCTTGCATAGCATAACAAGTCA
>ML781173.1:291689-327876 GCA_009831015.1 Picea engelmannii | reverse complement strand
GAGCAATCTGAAGTTTTGAATAATGAACATAAAAGACTACTAATTATATTCATTATAGTCATATTTTCTAGTTTTTATTCTCCAAATCTCTTTATAGTGATTTTCTTATAAAGTAAGAACCTAAAAACTCAATCAAATCTTTAAAGAAAACTATATACAATATGTACAGTGCTGGTAAGACAACAATTTCATGGAACTGGAGTTTTTGGGTTACCTTCCCAGCCATCTAAAATCCTAACAGTAGGATCATTACTTACTTCCTGGAAAAAGGATTCTTTTGAAATCGGTTGATGGTAGAGAAGTAGTCAATGTCCATTTAATAGAAAAGGACAACCAGACCCGTCGATGGTAACTAAAGTGACAATGTCGTTATCATGAACTTCATTGATTTCATATGGTCCCAGCCACCTTGTGTGCAATTTCCTAGGAAAATCCTGAAATCTGGAATCATAGAGAACCACCCAATCAACTTTCTGGAAGGATGTCTTCTTGATATGCTTATCATTACATATATCTCTATGTTGTTGAATAACAGTTGTGTGTTGAAGGGTAAACAAGCATGCTTCATCTAAATCATTGAGTTGTTGTAAGCGTTGTGTGTGCGCCTCAGTAAGATCCAGTCCAATTTCCTGGGCCATTCTTAGAGTCTTGATCTCAAATTCAATTGGAAAGATAGGTTCTTTGCCAAAGAATAGGTGATAAGGAGAGTATCGAGTAGTGTTATTCCATGTTGTGCGATAGGCCTATAAGGCATTTGGAAGGGGAGGTAACTTTGTGTTTAATGTGATAATTGTGCAGAGTGAACGAGATTTTATGTGATGTAAATTGTGACCCTCTGTCAATGATTACTTCCCTGGGTAATCCATAGCATACAAATAATTCAAAGAAGTATTTAATGACTGCTTCCTCAGTTGCATTTGGAAAGGCTATTGCTTCTACCCACTTGGTCATATAGTCTATTGCAACTAGTATACAAGCTTTCTCATTTGATTTTGGGTTGAAGGGGCCAACAAAATCCAGTGCCCATTTCTCGAAAGGTTCTGCCACCACTTGTTCTTGTAGGGGAATTTCATTAGCTTGGCCTGGTCGTCCCATCCTCTAACAGTTGTCATAGGCCTGGATATATTTCTTTGCATCTTTGAATATTGAGGGCCAATAGTAACTGACACAGCCGTACTCCTCGGAGCACGTCCGCTTCCTCAGGACCTTCTTTCTCCCGGCCTGAAGACCTCCAAGGATCTTCTATTTCCCTATCGGGAAATCTGCACCCACAGTTCTCTTCACCTTCCCCCTTTCTTTTGTCTTATTGAAGGATTGGAACTTGCGGCTTCATAAGTTCTCTGTTGATCAGTGGGTTCTCAAATCCCCGAGACCCGATGTATCAGTCAACGCTGACATCCTCTTCCTTCTATCGGGACTTCGCTCTATCGTGACTTTGCTACTCGCGATACCAAGTGTATGGTTTTCCCTCTCCCAATACATGAGACGCCGAAATTATGAAACTCATGATCTCGCCCCTCGCGACTTCGCTACTCGCGGGGTCGAATAACTTCCACGTTGACTCCGGATGCCCGAGACGCCGAAACTCGCGATCTTGCTCCATTGCGACTTTGCTACTCGCTAGGTCAATTAACTCCTATGTCAGCTCACGATGCCCGAGACGCCGAAACTCACGATCTTCCTCTGATTCTTGGCACGTATCCGGCCGAGTGATATAATGACTCATGATCCCTTGGAATCAATTCCTGGATATGGTCGTAACCTCCTTGCGACCTTCGTGAGAATCCAACGGCCCACAGAACTTCGTGAAATCTCGTCCAAAGATTTTGTTTGTCTGTTTCTCCTATGATGATTCTGCAAAAGAAGAAGTGTCTCCCCTCGAGACTCGTTCGCCCGTTTGCCAACCTGTGATGCTTCTCTCAGGCTTTCCACGACAGCTTCCCTGCACTTACCCTTTAGTGAATTCAAAGGTCTATTCCTCCTAAGCTTTCTTACGACTTCCAGGTCCTCCGAAAGAAACTCTTTGCACACACTCCCTGCGGAAAATATTCAACCACGACTAAGTGTCGAAGCCTTCGACCATGCGCACTCTTGCAGTAGCAACCTTTCAATCCCTTCGCTTAGAATCGAAACTCTGAGACTTAGCTTGGCCTACGCACTCCTTTCATGTCTCCTTCGTGCTCAACTGCACCTTCAAAGAAATGAGAACAAACGTTACCTCTGATTGAACCTTTCTGTCAACGCACTCCTTGCGGACAATTCGACTGCACTCCTTGCAGGAATCCTCTGGCTCAATTAGAGAAACAATTGAAACTCATTCACTCTTCCTCTCAGACTTCAATTCAACCATGAAATCGCATACAAAGCATATAAAAGAAAATGTATGACAGGAAGCAAACATTCATGAGCATAACATCAATACACAGAGAATAACACAAACCATGAAATTGAATCAAAGCTCTTTCTATTAATTCAATGTCTGTACATGGGTGTTCTTCATACAGTTCTCTGCATGCTCTTCTCTTCTGAATGCTTCAATAATCCTATTACAATGTACAAAGGAGGGTGTCTATATCCGTTCTCCCTCTTGCACTCTAAAGCTATCAAATCTAGAATTAAAATCCTATCTACTAGCATTAACTATATTAAATGTCGACTATCTACTAAAGGACTAGAGCTTTCCGCCCAAGGTCCATTACAATATACAAAGTGTGCTTTCATAAATGGCTTCATTAAAGACTTGCGCAACATTTCCAAAGTGTATTTCAAAAATAAATTGTATTGGCTTGTCCAGCTGTCCTCCGCTTTCGCGCTGGCTCGCTTGACGTGGGTGATGCTTCTGCATCATACTCCCTCGCTTGAAAATTTTCATGGGCCCCTATCCATGAGCTCCTGCACAGTCTGTCCATGCTTTTGTATCACTACTTTGCTTTCCCAGCTGGCATCTTCCACTGGGTGGCCCTTCCATTTGACCAGATACTCAAAGTATACCTTCCTTCGAGTCTTCTTACCCACTCTTCTGTCCAGTGTGCATTCCATCTGCGGCTTCTATGCAACTGGAAATTGCTTCACCCACTGGATCACCGGTTCCTCGGTTCCAATTCCTGCTTCTCCAGCTCTGTATGGGTATAAGTCTGCAATATTGAATATCGAAGATATTCCGATGCCATCTGGCAACTCAATCTCATAAGCATTCTCTCCGAATTTTCTTAAGACCCTGCATGGCCCGATTTTCTTCATCTTCAGCTTATTGTATGTTCCCCTTGGGAACTTTTCCTTTCTCAAGTGTGCCAGAACTAGATCACCAAATTCAAATTGAAGTTGTCTCTAATGTTGATCTGCCCTGCGCTTGTACTCCTAACTTGAGTCTTGCAGTCGCTGCTTCACCTGGCTGTGAAGTTCTTTCATCGCTTCAGCAAACTCCTCTGCACTAGCACTGCTAGTAGCAGGCTGCTCTAAATCCCTCAATTCAGATACTCCTCTCAGTTGCATTCCATATACAACCTGGAATGGACTCTTGCCTGTACTCCGATTCACTGAATCATTGTATGCAAACTCTGCCTGTGGAAATACATTGTCCCAACTGCTGTGGTGCTCCGTCACCAAGCTTCTCAGCAAGTCTCCCAGACTTATGTTGACCACTTCCGTTTGTCCATCCGTCTGAGGATGATAAGATGAACTAAATGCCAAATAAGTTCCCAACTTTTTCCATAAGGTCCTCCAAAAATGCCCTATGAATTTTGTGTCTCTGTCTGAAACTATACTTTTCGGCAACCATGAAGTTGAATGACCTCTTTGAAGAACAGATTTGCGATGTGAGTCACATTGTTGGTCTTCTGGCATGGAATGAAATGTGCCATCTTATAAAACCTATCCACTACTACAAATATGGAATCAACACCTCTTTGCGTCCTTGGCAATCCCGATACGAAATCCATGCTTATCGCCTCCCATGGCCTCTCTGGTATGGGCAATGGCTGATAAAAACCTGCATTCTTCTTTCTCCCCTTCGAATGCTAGAAAATTCTACATCTATAAACAAACCTCTTGACATCTGCTCACATCCCTGGCCAAAAATATGATTCGCTCAGCTTCTCGAATGTTTTTTCATGGCCAAAATGTCCTGCTAATCCACCACTGTGTTTCTCCTTTAACAAGTTCTCCCTCATGGAGAATTTCGGAATACACAGTTGATTGCCTCTTAATAGAAATCCTTCCTGGATCATGTAATCTATCCAAGGACTTCTGTCTCTGAGAACTAGATTCTCAGTTGCTTCATACGCCTCTGCAAAATATGCATCTCCTACGTACATGTCCCTGAGATTTTCAAAACCCAATGTTTTGACTCAAAATTCCTGCAACAATAAACACTTCATGCTCAAAGCATCAGCCACTTTGTTAGCAGTACCCAAAATATGCTTAATTACAAATGTAAAATTATGCATATACTCAACCCATTTTGCATGTTTCTGATTCAACTTCTCTTCTTGAGTCACAAACTGTAATGCATGATTATCACTGTACAATACAAATTATTTGGGTATCAAGTAATGCCTCCATTTCTTCAGAGCCTGTATGATAGCATAAAATTCTTTATCATACGCGGAGTATTTCAACTTTGCCTCATCCAGCTTCTCGCTGAAATATGCAACTGGTCTGTCTTCCTAACTCAAGACCGCTCCTATGGCATACCCACTCACATCACATTTCACCTGAAACATCTTCAGGAAATCCTGCAACACCAACACTAGTTTCTCTGTGATTTTCCTCTTCAACAGATTGAATCTCTTCTCAGCCTCTGTTGTCTAGTGAAAAGACTTATTCCGCTTCTTCACTGTATCCATCATCGCTGCGTTAATCCCACTGAAATTCTTGATGAGCTTCCGGTAGAAACTGGCCAGTCCATGGAAACTCCTCACCTCGAACACATTTCTCGGTGATGGCCAATTCTTGATCACTTATACCTTATCCGGATCCATCCTCAACTCATTAGCCGAAACAAAAAAACCCAAGTAAATGAGCTCTGTCTTCATAAATGAGGACTTCTTCATATTAATCAACAACTTCTCCTGCTGTATCTTTTTCATCACAATGGCCAAATGCTTCAAGTGTTCAGCCACTGACTTACTGTAAATCAGTATGTTGTCTAAATACACAATGATGAACTTCCTGATGAACTCCCTCAGGACTTCATTCATCAACCTCATAAAAGTACTAGGTGCATTCGTCAAGCCAAACGTCATGACTAGCCATTCATACAGTCCTTCGTTGGTTTTGAAGACTGTCTTCCACTCATCGCCTTCTCTCATGCGAATCTGATGATACCCACTTTTCAAATCAATCTTTGAAAAATACTTCTCCCCACTCAGACAATCCATCAAATCATCCATTCTCGGCAATGGGAACCTGTACCTAATGGTTATCTTATTGATCGCTCTTGAATCGGTACACATCCGCCAACCTCCATCCTTCTTTGGACTGAGTACTGTCGGAACAACACATGGACTCAAGATCTCTCTGACCAGTCCTTTGTCCATCAAATTTTGGACCTGCTTCTTGACCTCTTCATTTTCTTGCGGCGTCAACCTGTACGCGGCTTTGTTCGGCAAACTGACCCCTGGTATGATGTCTATATGATGGCTCACACTCCTCATCGGTGGAAATGAACGAGGTAATTCGTCCACTATGATGTCAGCAAACTCTTCCAGCAGTTCCTGAATCTCCTCTGGAAAATCATCCACTCTTGTGCTAGTCAGAATAATCCTCAGCTTTCTGACCACAAAGAATTGTGGATCTTCCTTCTTCTTAACCTCTGTAAGAAGTTCCTTCCCACTCATGAGAAGTACAGTGTTGCTTACCTCCGGCTTTACCTCCTTATCCTTTATTGGAAGCAACATATGGGTTCTCCCATTCTTCTCCAGGGTATATGTGTTCATTCTCCTGTCGTGAATCACATTTCTGTCATATTTCCATGGTCTACCTAGCAATAAATGACATACATCCATGGGAATAACATCACATAAGATCTTATCATTATACCCACCTATTTTAGATTCAACCAACCATTGTTTAGTAACAGTTACCTGGTGTCCTTTCTGTAGCCATGAAACTCTGTATGGACTGGGATGATCAGTCGTCTCCAGCTCCAGCTTCTCTACCATCTCGGTTGAAACGAGATTATCCGTGCTACCACTGTCAACAATGACCTTGCACACCCTATCCTTGGTTTTGCAAGCTGTCCTGAACAGTCTGGTCCTTTGGACTGATCTTTCCACCTCTTTCTCGGGTGTCAAAAGGAATTTTCGCATCATAAGTGATCTTCCACCTTCTGCATCCTCAGCCTCAACATCCTGCCTCTGTGCTTCAGTGATGCAAGCTTCTCCGATGTCCTTCTTTTTCTCTGGACACTCATAAGATTTGTGCCCATTCTTTCCACATGTGAAGCATGTGATGACTCCACCTCGGCCTCTTCCTCTACCTCTAGTACGAGGAAAAGTGTTACCATCAGCATATCCTCCGCTCTACTCTATATGTTGCCCTTTCTGTTCAACATATGGCTTCCTCTGTAAGGTTCCTCCTCTTTCAAATTTACCCTGAGGTTTCTTCCATTCCTCCTTGGGTTTCTGGTATTTGTCCTGGGCAACTACTTTGCCTCTGGGCTGACTCCTGCCTCAGCCCCTCTGTCCTTTTTTTTGGCTCATCTTCTCTTCATCTTTCAGAGCCAATTGATAAGCATCTTCCACCGTTCGGATGGTAAGCATGCTTAGTTCATCCTGAATGTCATATCTCAGACCATTTAGATATCTAGCCACTTTCTCATCATCTCTCTCCCAATGACCTGCTCTGATGTTCAGTCGATAGAATTCCTTAATGTATTCTTTCATTGTCATCAGTTTCTGTCTCAGGTTCTGCATTCTACTGAACAAAGTAATTTGGTAATCTCTTGGGATGAACTTCACTTTCATCTTCACGATCATTCGATCCCAACTCTTGATCTTCTGCTTACCTTTGCAGCATCTGTTAGCTTGTATCTCATCCCACCACAATGTTGCATGCCCTTTCAAGTGCATAACTGCATGCTTGACTTTCTTATCCTCTTCCACATCTTCGTAATCGAAGTATGTGTCTAGAGCTCTAATCCAATCTAGCAGCTCCTCTGCATCCAGATTTTCCTCATAGACTGGAATGTCCATCTTGGCCTTCGCACCCATTCTGGCAATGGATTTGATCAAATGCTCGGTTGATGCATCTTCAGCTGTGAGTTCCTTCTCTCGTTCAGCCACAATTTCACTGTCGGAATCACTAAGATCCCCTGCACTAGCTGTGCGTCTCTGCGCTATCTCCATGTCTTCGAGTCTTGCTCGTAGATCTTGCATCTGTCTCTCCATTTGTGGATTTCCTGTCGGCCTGCCTCTTCTTCGCACCTCCCTATCCTCTGGATCAGGTGATTTCCTTTCCCTCCTCGGCGGCATGGTGAATTCTCTTTCTTTGCTACAGAGAGCAAAGAAATATTCCCGCTCTGATACCAAACCTGACGCAGCCGCACTCCTCAGAGCATGTCCGCTTCCTCAGAACCTTCTTTCTCCCGGCCCGAAGACCTCCAAGGATATTCTATTTCCCTATCGGGAAATCTACACCCACAGTTCTCTTCGCCTTCCCCCTTTCTTTTGTCTTATCGGAGGATCGAAACTCACGGCTTCGCAAGTTCTCTGTTGATCACTGGGTTCTCAAATCCCCGAGACCCGATGTGTCAGTCAATGCTGACATCCTCTTCCTTCTATCGGGACTTCACTCTATCGTGACTTCGCTACTTGCGATACCAAGTGTATGTTTTTCCCTCTCCCGATACATGAGATGCCGAAATTCCAAAACTCACGATCTCACTCCCTCGTGACTTCGCTACTCGCGAGGTCAATTAACTCCTATGTCAGCTCCCGATGCCCGAGACGCCGAAACTCACGATCTTCCTCTGATTCTTGTCACGTATCCAACCGAGTGATATAATGACTCACGATCCCTTGGACTCAATTCCCGGATATTGTCGTAACCTCCTCGTGACCTTCGTGAGAATCCAATGGCCCACAGAACTTCGTGAAATCTCCTCCAAAGATTTTGTCCGTTTGTTTCTCCTATGATGATTCTGCAAAAGAAGAAGTGTCTCCCCTTGAGACTCGTTCACCTGTTCGCCAACCTGCGACGCTTCTCTCAGGATTTCCACGACAACTTCCCTGCACTTACCCTTTAGTGAATTCAAAGGTCTATTCCTCTTTAGCTTTCTTACGGCTTCCAGGTCCTCTGAAAGAAACTCTTTGCATGCACTCCTTGCGGAAAATCTTCAACCACGACTAAGTGTTGAAGCCTTTGACCCTATGCACTCTTGCAGTAGCAGCCTTTCAATCCCTTCACTCAGAATTGCAACTCTGAGACTTAGATTGGCCTGCGCACTCCTTGCACGGCTCCTTCGTGCTCAACTGCACCTTCGAAGAAATGAGAACAAATGTTACCTCTGATTGAACCCTTCTGTCAACCCACTCCTTGCAGACAATTCGACTGCACTACTTGCAGGAATCCTCTGGCTCAATTAGAGAAACAATTGAAACTCATTCACTCTTCCTCTCAGACTTCAATTCAACCATGAAATCACATACACAACATACAAAAGAAAATGTATGACAGGAAGCAAACATTCATGAGCATAACATCAATACATAGAGAATAACACAAACCATGAAATTGAATCAAAGCTCTTTCTATTAATTCAATGTCTGTACATGGGTGTTCTTCATACAGTTCTCTGCATGCTCTTCTCTTCTGAATGCTTCAATAATCCTGTTACAATGTACAAAGGAGGGTGTCTATATCCGTTCTCCCTCTTGCGCTCTAAAGCTATCAAATCTAGAATTAAAATCCTATCTACTAGCATTAACTATATTAAATCTCAACTATCTACTAAAGGACGAGAGTTATCCGCCCAAGGTCCATTACAATATAAAAAGTGCACTTTCATAAATGGCTTCATTAAAGACTTGCTCAACATTTCCAAAGTGTCTTTCAAAAAGAAATTGTGTTGGCTTGTCCAGCTATCCTCCGCTTTCGTGCTGGCTCGCTTGACGTGGGCGATGCTCCTGCATTAGTATCCCATCTATAAAATCTTATTCCCGGTTCTATGGTCTAAAAAATGTTTGCCACAGGGCACATCATGACCCGCCTTCAAGACATTGTAAATTTCATCATCTCTGACACATCTTCGAATCTGAAGATCAGACCCTCTGTGGAAAAGATGTCCACCAATCCAGGTGAACCATGCACTGCATTGAACAATTAATTTCCTTTCTCTTGATGACAGGTGTTCTGGTAGTTTCCCAGCTGCCAAATAATTCACCATGCCAGTGTACCAAGGTGTCTTAATAGTGACAGTGAACAAGTGTTCGTCTGGAAATTGGTATTCAAACGTCAAAGCGTTATCTGTTTTGGGTACATAAGACTGGAAGTATGCAATGTGATTCTCTCTTCTGGGTCGATCCTTGATGGTGATGTTGAATTCCTGCAATAGAAACAATCATCGAGTAACCCATCCATTAGTAATTGGTTTGTTAGCTAAATATTTTATAGCAGAATGATCAATATATAGAATAACTGGATAACCTGTTATATAGTGGCGAAATTTATTAATAGCATGTATAACAGCTAAAAATTGTTTTTTTGTTACTCTGTAATTTAATTCAGCAAGAGTAAGATTTTTTCTAACAAAATAAATAGAATAATATTTATTGTCTTCTTCTTGTCCAAGGACAACACCTATGGTGATATCTGATGTATCTAAAGATATGTGAAATGGTAATTTCCAGTTTGTTCCTCTCATCATCGATGTTGTTGAAACCATCCTTTTGAGATCTGCAAATGAAACATCACACTTATCAAACCACTATAATTCAACATTACCATTTAAAGCATGTAAAGGTGCAGCTATCCTTGAAACGTTTTCTATGAATCTGCGATAATATCCTGCACAGCTAAGGAAACTGCATACCTCAGTTTGTGTATGAGGTGTAGGCAGATTAAGGATTACCTCTATTTTTGTTGGGTCTACCTTGATACCATCTATAGAAACATAGTGTCCTAGTACCACACCTTCAGTCATCATCATATGAAAATTCTCATTTCTCAGACATATCCTAGTAGCAATGCATCATTCCAGTACCTTCTCCAAATGGATTAAGGCTTGATCAAAGTCAGTGTCATAAGGGGTGAAATCGTCCATGAAAACTTCAATTCCTTCATTAATAAAATCAGAAAATATGCTTAAAATAGCTCTTTGGAATGTGGTTGGAGCATTACATAATCCAAAGGGAAATACTTGGCATGCGAAGGTACCCTAGGGACATGTAAATGTAGTTTTATCCTGGTCTTCTGGAGCAATATGAATCTGATTATAACCGCTAAAACCATCTAGGAAGGAGAAAAACCATCTAAAACCATATTTTTAGGGAAGATTACTAGTGGAGAGACCCACCGGTTGTCTGAGATAGGATATATGAAATATGCATCCAACAGTTTCTATAATTCTTCTTTAACAACGTCCCTGAGATGAGGATTCAATATTCATTGGGGCTATCAGATGGGTCGACCATATTTTTCAATGTAGATATGATGTGTACATAGTTGGGGATAAATTCCCTTCATGTTGAAATACTCCCAAGCAAAATCATGTTGATATTTAGAAAGGATCTGAATCAAATTTTTTTTTGTTGCTCATTCAAATTGGCATTAATATTCAGAAATCTTCCTGGTGTGATTTCAACTGAAATGTTGTTATGGACAACAATAGTGGGAATTTGTTTCTCCATCAATTCTTCCATAGGATCTCTTATGCTTCATTATCTAAAACAACTTTTAGCATTTGACATGTTGGGTTTCTTACCACAGTTGGTTTGTTAATGAAGTTGTTAATCACATCATATTCTAGTTGATTTTTGAGCCTAAGATCTTCTTCTAGTGTGAGAGAAGATCGTAGGTTTTCTTCTGGATATCTAGGTGGTTGCAACTATTGATGTATGACAGACAGACTTGGTTTAGCTGGAGGATATAGGATAAGTTTCTTTATAGCACTTCCTCTAGCAATTTTCATGTTGCCTGTGCAACATCCTATGTATGCATATGTTGTTGCTAGCCATGGTCATCACAATATCAATGGGTGTCCATCAAGTCTACTTATTGGGTTGATAACTAGGAAATCAGTTGGGTATTCCAAAGAGTCAACCGAGATTGTTATGTCTTGTAATGTGCTGACTAGTTTAGCCATCGATCTATCATCTAGTAATAACATAGTTGAAGTAGGTTCGAAGGAGGTGATACCCAGAATGTTACAAGTCTCGGTGGTTAGAATATTGATGGCTGCCGCAAATTCTACCAGTGTATTTGAAAAAAACAAAACCTATATCTGAACTGTTACCATGGGATTGTCTGGGTCTGTATATTTGATTGGCTCTTTCTTTCCTAGAATAACATTGGACAAATTTCCTACCACGTGAACAGTTGATGGATTCTTAGTTTTCTTTCCGGGCTTCTTCCCACATAATTATTTGATTGTTTTTTCATAAATAGGAGTATCTTGTAAAGCCTGTAGGAGTGGGATTTTAACACATAGATTTTTTAGTTCCTCGATGATATCAAATTTAGGATATACAACTAGTTTTTCTATCATAAGCCTCTCGGGAAATGGGGGAGAAGAAATTATGTCTTCATCAGGATTCTATTGCTCGACTGTGTTTTCCCCTTGTTTTGTTTCTTCTGTTATGACCATAGTCAATGGTTTTATTCTTGGTTGTATATCATTCTCATTCTCCTGTTCTTGATTAGCGTTGCTTCCCTCGGGACAAATTACACACCATGATCTCAACCAAAGTTCGTTGCACCCTACAGAGTTGCTTTCACCCTCCAAATTATTGACAATTTTCATGAGCTGGACTGGTTTGTTATTAGGATTCGGGTTGGGTTGAGATGGTAATTGAGGGTGCATTTGAGTTTGACGATTCTGGGGTAATTGAAGTGGAGCTTATAAAGTGGGCTGACCTTGAGGATCCATTTCCTTGGGTTGATTGGTCAATCCCATGGGGCACTGTTATTTTTTATTCCAATTGGGGGCATGGGTAGTTGTGTTAGTCCACTATGAAGGATACAGGTTATTATTTGAATTCTACCAAAATGGGGTAGGGTATTGCAGGTTAGACCAAGTAGGATTAGAAACTAGTCAATTTGGCCAGGGTGCAGTAGAATATTGTTGGGACTTCCAGGTGGGGTTAATAAATGGTTGGCCCTGCCATGCATTTCTAGAATTATTTTGTTGATTATACTGCCCAAAAAAGAAAGAAGAAGGATATTGTAGTGTACCTAGGGTTCAAGCTTTCCACTAGCAACATTGAGCCATGAGATATATTGGTTATGTTTCCTCTTCTGCTTCTTTAAAGACATATTTTAATCCTGGAAGTGATTTACATTGTTCTTTCACATGGTATTTGGCACATATGGCATAGGTCTGAACCATGTTCAAGGGGAACTCTCTTGAACCATGTTTCCTTCTGCATCGTGGAAAAAATATAGCTAATGACTATTCTTATTTTTCTTGTTTTTGTTTAACCTACTGAACATCCAATTGTGCAGTCAGAGTACCCAAAATATAAGTTTTAAAATTTTCTAAAAGATTACCAATTTCTTCTCGGGTGACACTCCCGCTAGTAATGTTACTACTTCTGGTGATGGGATCTTGTATTCCCTATCTAGTTCATGTACTCCCGTATGAACACGTGTTGTACAATTGGACAATGTCATCATATGTTTCTTGATAAATATCACCTTTTCCCATTAAATTCAATGTTTCTAACCATTCATCCTTCATACATTTTATTAGTGTCTTTAAGTACCTCACCTGGTAGTGTACCGTAAGGTGATCTCTGCAAGTTATATTGAAATCTTTCAACATATTCTTCTAGTGTTTCATTTTCTTTTGCAGTGATTTTAAATATTTCATCCTTTAAATCCATGGTTCTATAGTAGTCTTGACATTTCGTAAGGAAGGCGTGTTTCATTTCATTCCATGAATTTATAGTTCCTCCTCCTAGTCCCATAAACCAACGTAAAGTTGTTCCTTTCAAAGTGGAAGTAAATAGCTTTAGTTTCTAGGGTTCAGAGGTATAGTCATAGCCTCTACATAGGACATCAATCTCGAATAAGAACATGTCAGGATCCTCTAAGATCAATCCATTGAAGGTTGGAATATTCTGTAGTGGAATGGATTTCAATGGGGCATTAGAAACCAGATCAACTATAGGATATTCCAAAGTGGAAGTTTGGGTTCACGGTTGATTTTGTTGTGCCATTTGGTCGAAGATATCTCAATAGCCTTCAAGGATTTTTTGGTCTGGGTGTTCTATTTGAGGTGGTTGACTACTTGGTCCCTTAGGATATTTAATCGCGCTACCTATGTCTAGGATTTCAGGTGTTCCTTCTCCTATTAGAATCACAGGAGATCCAAGTTAAGGTGGTGTTGGTTTTTCCTCAGCAATCCCATTGGTATCCCCTTCTCCTTCTTTCAAATTACAAGAATTTCCCTCGTCTAAAGGACTTGAAAGTGGAGTATGTGTATTTTTGAAACTTTGTTCAGTCCCTTCAGTTCCACTATGAACCTCAGCATGATTTGCAGTTGGTGAATTTGTTTCATGAGGGATTCGGGTAGAACCTTTTCAAGGTCCATCCGACGCTTGAGATTCAAATTTTCAGATGATTTCATCTATGAAAGTGCTCCTTCCAGGGGCCACCGAGCCTTGGGATTTTGTAGTTTTTGGTGGGGGTTTTAATTTTTTAGGTTCTTTCTTCTTAGTCATACACAGAGACAAAAATTCTATGCAGCTATATGAACTCTATGCCTCAGCTAAATGTAGGTGTTGGCACAAGAATTTTACTTGTTGCCTACGTAGTTTCTTACCCTCCATTTTCAATACCTCATCCTCTAGAGACACAACCTATGCTATCTTTTACATTCTCCCTGGCAATGGTGCCAAAATGATGGGCTCTAAAGATGTCCTAAAAACAACCTTAGTCTGACATTAATTTATCAATCGAGGATTCATCTTTTCTTTCAAGAATGTTAACAAAGTCTATACAGATAGTCGTAGAGGTTTAAATCATGTAGATAATTCCTCTAAAGCAGATATAAGTCTATCTAAATTACTGCAATAATAAATTTCTTCACTCATTCATTAAAAACTTATGAAACTAATAACTCACTCAATAGAATTGTAATTTGAACAATAACACACTATGAATCAAATCACCAGTCAATTTACTGAATTCATTTATCTAAGAAACAATAATTTAATATGAAAAAACACTTAATGAATCAATCTCTCAATGATTATTTAACCTACTGAAAGGGAACATCGAATTACTAAATATTTAAGAAGGAACAGTAAATGCTAATTAAGCGAAAATAAGAATTTGATAAACGGAACAACATATGCGAAAATGAAAGGAATTCATAAGTGATAAGCTAAGAGTAATTGGAAATGGAACAACAATTGATACTCTATAAATGGAACATCTATTCTCTGCAAATGAGCAACATAACCAATTCATAAAAGTATAAACACACTCATGAGTTTATCTTAACTGTTGCAAGGAAATTCAAATCACGGAATTAATACGATTACAGATGAGACAGTAACTCCTTTCGACTGGGCCCATAGTCTTCAGAAGATGCTACTACTAAAAAACCAGTACATAGGGATGATCAAAACACTTGAAGCTTTCATTAATTCCATAACTGATAAATCATTTACAGTGGATTGTTGTAGAGAATGTCAACAATTAAGAGATCTGAATGCTTGGATAAATTTATGTGTTTTTTCTCTATTGTTAACTATCCTTTATATATTACAATGAAATAAGTACATTAATCTATCGTGAAGATCAAGAGATCCTCATGATTTCTTTTACTATTTATGAAGATTACAAGATAAAGATTCAATCTTCCTTTAAATTGTTTTATGCCTAATTTCTTCTATCTTCATTGGCTTGTGAATCTTCATGATCCTCTTAACTATCTTGAGCTAACAACAATTGTTCATTTTCTACATAAAATCAAAACAATTCAAACCAAAATTCAGGAAATATCTAATATTATTCAATAATATATATAAAAGACTTTTTAACCATTTTCTTGCCTAATTACGTCAAATTGATGGAAAATTCAACAAAGAATATATCACAAACCATAGTAATAAGGAGAATAATTGTACCTTTTTCTCAACTCAACAGGCTCCCTGGCCTGGAAATCGCGCACACTTAAGTTTGTTGTGTGTGGTATCCTAGAAAGTGCACACTTCATTATTTTACTACGCAATACATGTGCGCACTATACCATGGAAGGTGCATACAAAAATGATATCAAACAGCTCATCATCTTAAGTACATTTACATTTACATTTACAATTGGGTTCAGCCTAGGGGTATTACAAAAAATCCTAGAAGTCAACTTAACCTAATACAAAATATGCATTTGTGTGAGTTCAAACAGATGCGATAATGGTGACATATTTCAAAAACTAGTCGAAGGTGTTTAGGGTGATACACTCTCTTATGGGAGTGAGCAGTGAGATCATCAAGATAGGCTTCGAATATGTGCTTGATATCGTGAAATGTGAAGGTCATAGCTCGTTGGAAGGTTGCTTCAGAATTTTTAAGGATGAAATAAATATTTCGGTATGCAAAGGTACCCTAAGGGAAAATAAATTCCATCTTATGTTGGTCCTCGAGCTTAATTTGAATTTGGTTATACCCTAGAAATTCATCCATAAAAGAAAAAACTTTGCTTCCCACACATTTGTAGAGAATCTATTCGATGAAGGGTGTCAAGAAGTTGTCTTTGGGATGGGTTTTATTTAGGACACAAAAATCCATGCATACGTGGATGGTTCCTTGATTTTTATTCACCAGAATAGGATTGGATACCCACTCAGTCAAGGGAACTGGGTAGATAAATCCAGCATTAAGAATTTTTTTTACCTTTGTGTTAATAGCAAGGGCCTTCCTAGGATTGACAACTCTAAGTCTTTGTTGAACAGGCTTAGCATCTGGGTAGGTTTTAATCTCATGTTTGACAATCCAAGGGTCGATTCCTGGAATCTCTTCATATGAATAAGCAAACACATCGCATAATGTTTTGAAGATCTTAGTGTAGATCATAATTTATTATTGCGAACAATCTCCACCGATGTATACATTTTCAACCTTGCCAAGAATACGAGAGATATCAATCATGACAATAGGAGAGATACTCGCCATGTTTCCTTCGACATAAGTGTTGTTCATATCAAGTGGAACTATGGCGTGACTGACTATCTTGCTCAAGGTAGATCTAAAATCATCTTGTTCGATTCTCGAAAGCTCCGAGAGAAAATAAGAGAGATGATGCATATCATCCCATGGCATGTTAGAACCATTCATGGCCTCTACTATATATTCATCCGAAGGTAAAGTATCATCAAGTTAGTCATGTGAACAATACAATCAAGTGGCTCATACCGGCTCAGGAACAGGATCCTCCTCATCCGTCTGCAAGGTAACATGATCTAGATTGATGGAAGAGTCAAGAATAGCCTCATAGGCTATCTCTATTGTCGATAGTGGTATGTCCATTCTAGTATGTGAACGATCTTCACAAGACATAGTCGAGGAAGGTAGGGTCCAAGGATCATTAAAATACAAAGTGTAGGAAGGAATGAGCCTCTTTGAAGAAGAAGACCTATTGGACATGGTGTATATGTGATGAACCAGTTCCATGAAGTCGAAGGTACCCATAAGGGATGAATACATTCTGACACTGATATTCTTAGTTTTCGGCTGAGAATTTTCGATCACGAGGATCAACGGTCCAACAGATGCATTGGGGATAGCATACGCAAAGGAAAATTGTTTGATTGTCATGATATTCCCATCGTGAGGAAAGAAAAGAGTGCAGAATACAGACGATATGATTGCAGTCATAGCATAAGTCAAATTGTGTCTTAGTAACAAGTTATATTCTAGGGGTGCATCAACCACCTTGACATCCACCTCTACTGTATTCCAACCTAAATGGAGATGGAAGGAAGGAAGAATATCGTGAGGGTGGAAGGAAATATTGTCAAAAGAAGTCAACATGGTCAGAGATTGAGAAAGGGTTGGAGAGATGAGGGATTTTCAACAGACCAGGGACATCACACATGTTATAGTGCCTTCATCAACAACAATATGTTTGATGGTATACTTTGAGTAACCCACGTGGATTTGGAATGCCACATGGTAAGGAAAGTGAGGATTGACATATGTGACGTCAAACTTGATAACTTTAGAACCACAAGGATATAGAGATCCTAATGCAGATAACAAGGCATTCCTCTATGAAGGACACATCTGGAGTACCTCCAAAGTCGACATCGCACAAGGGGCTTGATCCAGATCCTCAACAATAGAGTATTTCTAGGCGTCTCTAGCATTATAATTGTGGGAAGAGTGCTTGAGTACTCCTTTCGGCATACGAGGCGGGGGCTCTGGTTTTTCGATATATAAAGGTGTCTCTGGAGGAGGGGGAGACTCTAGACTAGGTACATCCTACAGAGAACTATAATCAAAAGACCAAGTGGCTACATTAACCTCATATTTAACCATATTCATGCATAAACAGTATCTATCTTGTGTCGGTGGTTTTTGACTCCCACTCACCGCATTTCCATAATTTGAGGAGCTCGAGGTCATGTGTTGATTATGTGGAAAAGGATTAGTCAGCACAACATGCGGGAGAGATAAAAGCCTCACAACTTCCATAATTTTGGGGCATAAGTGGGTAAGGTGATTGTTTGTACAAATCGTGCAGGGAAACTTCACCTTATGCCTTTCTTTGTTTCCCTCACCAACATTATTATTCAAATTCTCATTATTACCATTGTCCTTGGGTTTATTACTATTCTTCCCACCGCTACGATTGTTACCATGTCCTTTCTTTTTATTCCCTCCTAGTTGTTGGTTACCATTTGATTTGGTCGATGATTGCACAGAATGTACATTCGTCGACTAAGTGGGAGTGGATGACACATATGAAGTTGTCCCTGCTACTAACTGGTTTAGAGACAACTCTTTCAAATGGATTTTCATCGAGTCTACATATTTCACATTGGTAGAGCCTACAATGCTATAATCATGAGGCCCGATATTTTTTCTAAGGTCATAGTTTGACGTCGGTGCATATGGAAGAATATCATATAGCATCCTAGACTAAGAATATATGAAATATAATTGTTGTGCTTTAAATATTGCTTCTTCCTTTGATGTAACCTTGGATGTAGAAACATCCTTCAAAATATAAGGCTGTAGAGACTTAAGGAACCACTCTAGCAGGAATTTTGGGGGTATGTAGGCCTTGATCAACCTCTTCCATATACGCCGCTCCTAGATGTGATCCAAGATATGAGTGGCTTTGTCCTGAAGGAAGGTTGACAAAAGTTTTATGTCTGCATCGTAACGTACTGGAAATTGGAAGTGGTTGATGAAGACTAAAACCATCTGATTAAAAGTTTTGTATGTCCCCCTTGGTAGATCGATATACCATTTCAAGGAAACCCCTGTAAGGGTGCATTGAAACAATATTAACTAAATAGAATCATCTTTAATGGAGCTCAAGGATCACCAAAGGTGAAAAGTAGTGACGTGATCACCAAGATCCTCACAAGTGTTTCCTTCAAATTTTGGAATATCTAAAGGAAGCTTGGTGCAGATGAGGGGGCATGTTAGATCAGGACACACAGGGTCATTCATTAACTTAGACAACTTTGGAATATTGAGCATGGCTAGAAAAGGGAGATGGGGTTGCGACATCTGGCCCCAAGCTCCATGGAAAGATTGTTGTTGGGGAATAGAAGCCCATACAGGTTTGTGCTATGCACCATGGCCCTATCCGAGATTATAATAAGATCCTTTGAACTAATTCATGAGGGGTTGGTTGGGAACCATTCTAGTAGGAACTTTATGATGGGAGTTGTAAAAACTGCCCCCAGTCGGAGTGGCTCCAGGTTGGGGGTTTCCCAAGCTATGGAACTGGCCTCCTCTGGGTGTGGATCCAAAGGATAAAGATGGATTCATCATGCCAAACGTGTTGGTAGGAATTGGTACAAAAGAGGTAGGTGTAAAGGATGGACCGTAAGCAATAGCTTATCCACCAGGTTGGTTACTCCATCTAGAAGAATTAGGACTAGGATTAGACCCTGGGTTAAAAGGAGGAAGGCCTCCAACTGTAAGAGTCGTTTGTGGGACATGAGAACCACCAAACAAAAATGGAGTATGCGGAGGGTCCATGCCCCCAAATCCAATACTAGTATTCAGACTAGATGTTGGGATGGAGGATGAAAATTGTAATGTGAAATTTGACATACGATAAGAAAAAGTGATAGAGGAAATAGGGATGGACTGAATATTGTATCCCGACAAGTGAAAATGGGACCCAAAAGGGTTTGTGGCTATAGGTTGAGTATTCACTATAGGATGAACATGAGTGATGATAGGAACCTCTATAACTACAACCATTGTGGTTGAAGGTGTCGAAGGAGTACCGTTAACTATAGTAGGTATGGGAGTTGAAGGATTCCCGGTATATTTATGACTCAATTCATTACTCATCCTTGTATGATCACAAGTCTTGTAAGTGGAGGTGTGTGTGCCACACTTGATAACTTTATGTCTTTTAGAAGGAAAAGACTCAAAATGTGGTCGTAATTGTAACAAGCGACCAGACCTGTGGGGAAGTTGGTCTGGATCCATGATGACTCAAGACTCGAGATATAAAAACAAATCCTAAGGCCAACTAGCAATAAAGGAGAACATGAAAATAAAATAAATAAAGGCCAATATGCACACAAACATGATAAAGTGGTTGAAAGGGGCCTCCCTCCTTAAAGTAGGTATGTCTCACCCAAGAGGGGCCTGAGACTCCCTGAAAAATATCATAGGTAGAAGAATCAGTTATAAGGGCCCTCATGGGATTAACAAGCAGTCGGTCAGATCCCCCCAGAGAGGTAATCCTCCATAAAGGTTGTGTGTTGTTCGGCCCTTATCTGACCTAGGGTACCTGCAGAATAACCCCTACAAGTAACCTATGTGGTACCTATGTCAAGCAACTAAGAAACCATGGTATAACCGATGTGAAAATGAATAGTCCTAAGTCAGGTCTACCATATGGGTAGGGCAACAAAGCCTGAAACTTTGAAAGAACCACCTCTCACAGAGGTAAAGGTACTAGCAATATCTCCATATATGAATAGATCCCTAGAAATATATCTGATGCTAAGAAGGTATTGGGGGGATATCCCCTCAACCAAATTCAAGTGACCTCATTCTTAACTTCGGTGTAAGAGGAACCTACTAAAGTCATCAATTATACAATGGATTTCACCACTCCCTTAGTCAGACACATATGTTGATTTAATATCCTTGGAGAAGTTTACTCACAAAATCCTATTCCAAGGCTCTAAATCCTAAGCTAGTTTGTGCACCCTAGAAAATAAAATCATTTCTAATCAATTTTAAATTATCAGTGTTTTTTTTAGTTTCCTTGCTTACTCAAAAAAGGTGTGGTCGTGAAACTAATTATGTTATGACTCAGCAAGTAAAATAAATTAATATGAATAAAATGMAAATTCCTAACTTCAAATCCCAATAAATGATAAGCTTTTCAAAATGAAATTTTCAATTTAGTTTTGCAATTCCAAATAATATGCAATATTTCTATACATGTACTAAGATCAATGATAAGGAMCTAAAAAATCAAATGCCAACATTTCAAAATGCTTAACATTTTTGTATTTTCAATATAAAAGAATGAAAATGCAAGGACAGAACAACAACTTGATATAAAGACTCTATTGTATGTAAACAAAGACAAAAAAAGTAGGATATCAAGAAGAAAACACCTAGCCCAAGATGCAAGGACAATCAATGAAAAGGATGATGAGAAAGGCACTCCCCAAAAAATCAACCAAAGAAAGGTTTCCTATCATTCTACAGGCACTTAACAGTTATAACAAAGACCCAAGAAGACTCAACATTCATCATAACTTACCCAACAAAAATCAAACTTAGAAACCAAATAAAAAAGGATGATGTACATGAATTTTCAGGACAAAATGACATATATACGCCTCTTCCAGGAGGAAAACTCATGCATGTATGCGACTATTAGGAAAAAACCCTCATATATGTGTTAAAACAATGCCAGGCTAAGGATAAGGCCAAGAAACGCAGACTCAAAATGAACAGAGGTTGTCAAGCAATCAAACAAAACGAAACTCAATATAAACGAGAGAAATCAAAGGATAAAAACACTCCAAACCCTGAAAAGAAGATTCTATCCCCAGATTGGTCGCTAATTCTGTTACGAGGAAAATCTCTCTATGGCTAGCGGTAAACCACAATAGATGGAAATGACTGCCAAAATCAACTCTAATCTCAGATATGATATATAAGAAAATATTCTAACGAGACAAAATAAAGATCCTACCTCATCCATACATTTGATGAAGTCCACCATTGAGCACTTGACTCAAAGCAATACACCTACAACCTGTCCTCAACAACTAAGAAATGCAAGCATATGGTGATAATATGTAAATTTAGCACATTCAATAGCACAATCCATCAACATTCATAACAAATACACCCATAGAATAACAATTCAAATATTTTCAAGATATTAATTGGACAAGAAAAGAGTGTTTCTATTAAAATGTAATCAGCAGAAGTGAATCAATTACAAACTTCTGTGTCAACACGGTTCAGAACCGAGAAACTAAGTCCCTTCCAGATGGGCCTCCACCACTTCAATCCTCCACCAAATTCAAGCTCATATAATAGATACAATGAGGTTATCAATCATGTAAGGAAGATCTTGGGAGATGAACAATGTGTTCAGACTTAAAAGAAGAAAGGGATGCAAACTCAATATGAAGTGAATAATTTCTCTAGAGTAACTTTGATCTCAATTTGAATTCCTCTCCTCTTTTCCACAACTCAGATATGGCTTGTTTTATAGCCTTCAAATGGAACTGAAGGGTTGATTTAGAATGTTTCCAGTATATGGAAGGTCAAGGATCTTGGATCTCATGACATGACATGGAAACCCAACACTATTTTTTAATTTTGGGAATAAAATCCGATGTATGGAGGTTGTAGTGGTTCAACCTGTGTATACGCATGTTGTATAATAGTTAGGGTGCATATATGTGGAAAAATATTGTTTTTAGCCCTGGTATTTGCAAAAAGGGACTTCAAGTCTGCATAGGGAAATGGAAAAGGGCCTTATGAGAAACTTTTCATAAGGTGAGGCAAATCTTGCTAGAACACTCATGGCCAACTATATTGAAGAACCCAACTTGAAATAGTTGATTTACCTCCTGTGGATCAACATAAAAATGTATCGAAATCTTAGTTCCAAACATGTTATGAAAAAATATTAACAATCCATGCATCAATACTCTACCTAAATGAAATCAAAAGGTTGGCTCTATCATTCACTACAGAAGGACATGTAGTCCATCCATCAACACCTTAAAAATCAACAATCAATTGCCATGTGAACAGGGAGTGGTAGGGTTGTTGGGAAGATGAGGGGCTTATAATGAGAGAAAAAATGGTAGCATGGATGGGAAGCGACCAACAAATATTGTTCAAGAAAATGCATAAGTAACATAAAATGTATCCATATCCAAACTTCCAACACTAGTCATCAACTAGCCTTTTCTTTTGTTATTAATCCTTTCTCTTTTCAAAAAAAATGAAATTCATAATAATAGAACATGGAATGTTTTAAATGTATTTGGGAAGGCAGTGGGTGTATAATGAGTGAAAAATGAGATAATGAAAGGGAAAACAACTATTACAGTTCTATTATATGCAATAGTATCTATTGAAAAATCATCATCACCATCAACTGCCAAAAATTTCTCTGCTAAAAATTCAAATCCAAGACACAACAACTTTTATACTACCCAATATAAAACCCCAAGAAAGTTTTGGGATTGTCAAACTTTACAACTTTCAATTTCCCCTTCCTCTTATTTTATTAGCAGAGATTTTATAAGATATTGTTAACAGAGTCAGTCAAAACAATTAAAACCAGATTGCATCAAGCCCGCATGGGAGGCTGAGAACAAAACATAAATCCATCGACCTTTCACTATACAACGCTTGTATCACAAGCCTCAATACTTGTGGCATAAACAAATTGGGTTCGAAACCTCATATGAAATTGGTGCTCATCATTTTAATTTAACTTCATAAAACTTCAAAATCAACCAAACCCCCATGGATAAATAACAAACAAGCCAAGACTTCATGCATATAACCAGTCTTTCCCACTGCCAAGTTAATTATTATAACATATATCAAGACAAGAGTTCAAATCCACTAATTTCCATACATCATATAAAAGAACCGAGGTCTAGCCAAACGAAAAGGTGAAATAGTCATAAAGGATTTGCAAAAAAAACCATTTATCCATTTATTTCCACAACAGAATTTCCATAGACCTCTCATGGTGGCTGCAAGGATAATACACCTATATATTCACAAACAGTTGAATGATAATTTGAAGGAGCTAGAATTCTTCCAAAGACTGGGTAAACGGTATGGCGTTATGCAAGGAAAAAACAAATTGTTCTTTTGTTTCTCAGAAAAAAACTGTAATACCCCTAGGCCAAAGCCAATTATAAATGTATGTAAGTTGGTGATTTGTTTGATATCATTTTTGTATGCACCTTCCATGGTACAGAGCGTGCATGTACTGCGTAGTAAAATGATGAAGTGTGCACATTCCAAGATAACGCACGCAGTAACTTAAGTGCGCGGGATTTCCAGGCTCGGGAGCCTTTGTGTATATGTTGTGTTTTATAGGTTGGTGAGCCAGTTTGTGATGATTAGGCCAGATATCCTAGATGTTAAAGGCTAGTGGGCCTATTTTTTTATATATCTCATCATTAATATAAAATACATTGTTGCGCGTAAACCGACCACGATAAAAGAGTATGGGGGACTAAACTCCACTAGTTAGGGAAAGGGGGGGATAAAAGTTAAGGAAAAGGGGCTAATATAGGGAGATTTAGCCAAAATATAATATTATATTAATATTTCTTAAGTATAAAGTATGGATAATTATTTTATCCTAAGTTCTAAGGTTGAGGACAAGTGGGCCAAAATAGCTCCCAACATGACAAGTGTCAAGTTGGGAACATGCATACATATTTTTTGGACTTAGTTTATCTAGATGGATACTGGTGGCTGCCCACCTTTTCCAACTGGTTCAAAACAGTTTTTCCGCAAGTTTGGCAATTTACTATTTTTAGCAGTTTTCACTTCTGGGGCCATTTTGAGGTCCTAAATTAAGGATTTTTGGGATCGAGCTTCTCAAAAAATAGCCTACGGCATGATTGAGGCCCCAAAATGAATCTCCTCAGTGATACCTTTCGAACGGGCTATCATACGCCTGAAACAAAGATCGTATGCAAAAGTTACGACCCCGGGAAGTTAATGTACTAACTTACCCAAACGGGGCCCACATGACTTTTTGTGTTTCATCTCCTAGGGTTAGGTTTTTGGATGTCTAGGATTTTTGGAATTCCTGTTTATTATAAAATACCTTTAGAGCCTCATTGTAATCATCTTCTTGTGAATGAGCACAATCGTCACATCTCTTCTCAGAGATAAGCCGCCACCATTCTAGCAAGCTTGTTTCCGCTGCATTTCACAGTTTTAGCTTATTTCATTATTGAACAGAAAACCAGTTTTACTGTATCTCTGCTATTTTTTGTTAACAATATTTTAATAATCTATATTCATTTCATTCTACTCATAAAATCCAGATCAGTGGTATCAGAGCGGTCTGCTCCTTGTCGTCTTAATGCATGTCCCCAATGAGGTCAGAGTACAAAGAGTTGGGTCTTGAGCTTGTTTCTCTTGAGGACAAAAGCTCTCACATACCCAAGTGACCTTTCATGGCAAGAGAAAATAATTATGATATGACAGGAGATCCTTTCAAACTATTGATTGAGAAATTCCTCACACAATAGAGGAACGAGATGATGGATAGTTTCATGCAAATCCTTCGACAGCTACCAACAGGCGACGCATCTTCTTCGAGTGGAGGTGCCACCCGTTTCAAGGTACAAATAAACTTCGATATTCCTATATTTGAAGGTCAGATAGATGCAGATGCTTTAGAAAAGTGGTTGAATCTGCTAGAAGGGTATTTTTCTTTCCATAACTTCTCGAATAGAGAAAAGATTACTTTTGCGCTCCTCAAACCCATCCCCCATGTCAAAGATTGGTGGGAAACTTTCTGTGAAAAAAAGGAAACAGAGGAACCCTCATTATTTATAGTCATAGCCACCTGGGATTCCTTTAGGGATGCTATTAAGGAACAATACTACCCTGTCGGAAGTTATGACGACTTATATACCAAATGGACCACATTGTGTCAAGAAAGAGACCAAGCAGTGCCAGATTTCACAAATATCTTCCATACCTTGTGCACTAAGTTGGGTATCAAAGATTCAGAGTGACATATGGTGCTCAAGTATCTCATTTCTCTACATAGATACATCCAAACCAAAATGGAAGTTCTAGATATCTCATCCTTGGGCGTGGCCTACTGATATGCCATCAAAATCAAGCAGAAGCTCAAACAAAAGACGTGGCAATTTGGGCCTGGGAACCCCTCACAAAAAAATCTAGGAAAGGGTGGCCCCAACCCATAGAACAAAGGACATAGCAAAGATGGATAGTATCAAGACAACCAATCCAAGCCACAAGAAAATAAGGACACTGGAAAGACAAAGAAAGATACCGAGAAGTGGTGCGACTTCCATAAGAGCCCTTGGCATAACATTGTTGATTGTCACTAAAAGAAGTCCCTGGTGGCTGAAGTGAAAGCCTTTGAATCAGATGCGGATTCTGACTTTGAGCCAGAACTAGAAAGGGGAAGATGGATCATTGACATGGAACCCAGTGCTACTGTTGCTACCACCAAGCTCCAGCCTAGTGAACCAGATGAGCTAGAAGAAGGAGAACGCCTCTTCCATTCACAAATGTGGGTAAAAGGCACCCCACTGCACTTCATCATTGATAGAGATAGCCATAAGAACCTCATATCTGCAGAGATCGTCAAGCGGATAGCCCTACCCACAACACCCCACCCACAACCCTACACCATTGGATGGCTTCGCCAAGGAAGTGATCTCTGCGTCAGCCAACAGTTTCGACTGTCATACGGCATCAAGCCCTTCAAAGATGAGGTATTGCGTGATGTTTCTCCTCTTGAAGTTTGTGATATTCTTTTGGGCCAACCTTATTTATGGAAATGTCATGTCATATATGATTCTAGGCCTCGTAGTGTTATTATTACTTTGAACAGGAAATTGTATAGGATACCTGAGGAAATCCCACCTAGTGCTATTTCCTTGATCTCTGCTAAGAAATGCAAGAAGGTCATCTCTCGGATGGGGAAGTTTGTCTTCTTTGTGATTCGCTCTCAAAATAAGAGAAATATCATAGCCACATCAAGGGTCTCTATGGCCAACCCCTCCACACAGCAGAATCAAGTAGATAAGATCATGGAAGAATACTCAGATATCTTCACCTCACCTACCGGGGTACCTATGCACTGCCAGGTCAATCACCCCATCAATCTGACCCTCGATGCATTGCTACCCAATGGGCTAGTCTATCATCACTCTCTATTAGAGAATGAGGAAATCAAGCGACAAATCCAAGAACTTTTCTAGAAGGGGCACATCTATCCCAGCTCATCACGTTGCGGGAGCCCAATCATGCTAGTACAGAAGAAAGATGGAACCTAGCGTCTCTACATTGATTATCCGTCTTTGAATAAAATCATGGTCAGAAACTAGTACCTGATTCCCTGAATCAAAGACCTCCTTGATAAACTCACGGGGGCTAAATACTTCAGTAAGATTGATATGAAATATGGCTACCACCAGGTCTCGATAGAACAGACAGATGTATGGAACACCACCTTCAAGTCAAAGGAAGGCCTTTTTGAATGGTTGTTCATGCCCTTTAGTTTGACAAATGCTCTGACCACTTTCATGAGGATGATGGACGATATCCTATGACCATTCACCAATAATGTTTTAGTGGTGTATCTAAATGAAATTCTCATTTACAACAAGACTTGGGCCGAACACTTGTAGCATATTCAACAGGTTCTGCACACCCTGCAACAGTACAAGCTATACTCCAACTTGGAAAAATGCTCCTTCGGCATGGATAGGGTCCATTAACTGGGCTACATCATTGATCAGCATGGTTTACATGTGGATCCAACCAAAATCCAAGTCATCCATGAATGGCCAGCCCCAACCACACTAATTGAGCTTCGGAGCTTCTTGGGCCTTGCCAATTTCTACCGCAGGTTTGTGTTGGGATTCTCCCATATTGCCTGGGCCCTTAGCCAAATCACCAGGGGTGGTGGTAAGGAAAAATTTACGTGGGGCCATTCCCAACAACAAGAATTCGATGATTTCAAGCAGTGCTTGTGCTCATCCCCAGTAATTTCACTACTAGACTTGCAACATCCCTTTGAGATCGAGACATATGCTTCAGACTATGTTGTGGGTGTCATTCTCACTCAGCATGGCCACCACATGGCCTATCATAGTGAGACACTATCTGATGTTGTCTGTAAGTACCCTACTTATGAAAAAGAAATGTACTCCATTGTGCAAGCCTGCTTCTAGTGGAGACATTACATTCTTGGGAAGGAGATAGTCATCCACACTGATCATAAGCCACTGCATTTTATGCAGACACAAGGAAAATTGTAGAATGACCGCCATCAAAAGTGGTCCACATACTTGCAGAAATTCCACCTCAACATCAAGTATAAATCAGGAAGCACCAATCACATTGTTTATTGACTCAGCATACCACCAGTCTCGACACTCACCACAGTGCTCGACTTTTGCGGCCATGAGACCTATGGATGCCCCCAACTCTATGAGACAGACTCAGAGTTCGCCACCACCTACCAAATGTTAGGTGAAAACATAGTTTTCGATAATTTCTATCTTCAAGATGGTTTTTTGTATTGTTTGGCACATATATGTGTTCCATCAAGAGAGCGAGCGAAGCTGATATGGGAATACCACTACAGTCGGGTGGTAGGACACTTCGATGTCGAAAAGATAGTGGCAATGCTACAGAAACATTTCTACTGGACGAAACTCTGGTAGGAGGCCAACAAGTATATTATGTTCTGTACTACCTGCACTATTGCCAAACCAACCACTAAAAAACAAGGCATGTACACCCCTCTTCCTACTCCTAAGAAGCCATGGGAATCCATCTCAATGGACTATATGTCAGGCCTCCCATCCACCAAGCAGGGAAATGACTGTTTTTTTGTGGTTCTTGACCGCTTTTCTAAGATGGTGATTCTGGTTGCCTGGAAGAAGACCATCACAGTAGAGGCCACTAACAATATCTTCTTTGAATGAGTCTGGGTACATTTTGGACTCCCACAAACCATTGTCGCATATAGGGACAGATTATTTCTCATCACATTTTGGTTGAGCCTCTGGTCACTGTTGGACACCAAGATATCCAAATCCACGGCCTTCCACCCCTAGACAGATGGCCAAACCGAGGTCGTAAATCGAATGGTCGTGCATATCCTTCACATGTATAATTCAAAGCACCCTCGCACATCAGATGAGAGCCTTCCCTATGTCCAACATAGCTACAACTAAGCCCTGCATAGCTCAACCGCCCACAGCCCCTTTCAGCTGGGGTTGGGACTCCAACCATTAGGTCCCATAGATGTTGAACTTCTCCCTACGGTCATCTCGACCGACTCATCTCCCATTCCAACTGAAGCTGAAAAAGCCACTCGATTCATTGAGAAAATCCAGCACATCCACCAACAGGTTCAGGATATCCTATAGAAGTCCAATGAGAAGTACAAACAACGCCATGATCAACATCGGGTGGCACATAAGTTTCAGGTGGGAGATAAAGTTTGGTTGCTCTTGCAGAAAGAATGCCTTACAGGACCCCATCAAAATATTTTCCCACTCCGTTATGGGTCATACACCATCACCAAGGCAATGGGGGATAATTCTTTTGAGCTCAACATCCTCCTTTCCTTGGCCTACACCTAGTATTCAACGTGGATCTCCTTCACCCTTATTTCCCACCATTATTTGACACCTCAGACGTAGCAGAACAACTGACACCAAAAGATTTCAACCCCAACTGCATCCAAAATGAATACAACAATCATATTGTGGACACATAGATCAAGGTAACTCGACAACAAAGGATCCATCTTTATCGAGTCATCAAAGCAGGGTAGCTCCTGCACCAAGGCAAGTGGCTCACCCGGGGCCAAATTCAACAAACATTTCCTCATTTGATGGGGGAACTCAATGAAATGGATACCATTTCTTCCTAAGGATGGAGTATTGATCCATATGGATATCGGTGGCCACCCACTTTTTCCAACTGGCTCAAAATAGTTTTCTGGTAATTTTGACAATTTACTATTTTTAGCAGTTTTCACTTCCGGGGCCATTTTGAGGGCTTAAATGAAGGTTTTTTGGGATCGAGCTTCTCACTAATGTATTATTCCATGATTGAGGGCCCAAAATTAATCTCCTCAACGATACCTTTCCAATGGGCTATCATACGCCTAAAACATAGATCGTATGCAAAAGTTACAACCCCGAGAAGTTAATGTACTAACTTACCCAAACGGGGCCCACATAACTTTTGGCGCTTCATCTCCCAGGGTTAGGTTTTTGTATGTATAGGGTTTTTGGAATTCCTATTTATTGTAAAATGCCTTTAGAGCCTCATTGTAATCATCTTCTTTCAAATGAGCGCAACCATCACATCTCTTCTTAGAGATAAGCCACCACCATTCCAGCAAGCTTGTTTCTGTTGCATTTCACAGTTTCAACTTATTTCATTATTGAATAGAAAACCAGTTTTACTGTATCTTTTCTATTTTGTGTTAAGAATCTGTTAATAATTTTTATTCATTTTGTTCTTCTCATAAAATCCAGATCATTAGTTCATTTGTTCCATCATTCAGTCATTCATTCAATCATTCCATCATCATTCACACACTCATTGAGCTATCCTTCATACCTCCCTGTCACTGTACTTGAACCTATATCCATAACCATACATGTTTGTGTACATGGTTATCTTGTGAGCTGGACTGAAGAAGCGGGTTATCAGGCCCATGGGATATTGAAGATTTGGGTTGTCATGCCCATGAGCAATCTCTCTAGGTGAGATAATTGTTGGGAATTGATTTCCAAAGGTGTTAAATTGTAGCTACAGGGCTCTGACACTTCCTGTCCGGCCTATTTCTAAAGCCAAGAAAGGAAGTGGGGTAGTTGAAGGAATGTTGAGCAGAGGGAGCACACTTTCTGGGGTGGGATAGGCATGTGGGGAATGAGGGATTGTAGGTTGTTAGTTTGAGTTGGCACCTGTGACAAAGTCTTTCCTATTGTCTGAGATAGTTAGACTAGTTAGGAATCCCTTTACCCGGGTGGAGTATAGTCCCAGCTCGGGGGTGACCCAATACTGAGAGTGATGAGTAGTGTGGTCTAAGGCTGGGAGGTTCGTGGAAGGTCTGCATGCAGTTGGTGATATTCTTACCAATATAAGTGTCAATTGTGTGATAAATTACATGCTGCATTATTATTTACGTGTTTATTTTTATGGGTTTATCCTATGTTTGGTATATAACTATATTTATATTTATGGGTATTTCATGTATATGTTTACTGTTATTTTAGTATGAATCTGTGCAATTATGAAATGTATTTGTCTGTTTACACTTTATATATAAATTTCTACAAGATTTTTTTGTGTGTATATTTAATTGCATGCAGTTTGAAAAAATTGTGTGGCATAGCTAAGGTGGATGTTGGGTATGTTACATTATGTTAAGTAGAGAATGAAATCATTTTCTGGAGTAGCTGCATCGTCCTGGGTGGTCGGGGATGTTACAATATGGTATCAGAGATTCATTTTTCAACACTAATCTTGGATGGGCCGAGCAAGTTGAGTTGAAGCGAAATCTCACAAAGGATTAATTTCAAAGTGGCCAAATTTTAGGTTGCAGATCATCCATGGTAAAAATTTACAACAATTACGCAGAATTGGGAAAAAGCCCCAATTTCTGTTGTTAAATTCATGGGAAAATTGAGAAATTTGTCCAAGTGGTGAGATATTATTGATTTAATATATATTCTAGAAAATTCAGGCCTGTAATTAGTTGAATTTGAAGTTACCGTGAAGCCATGACAGATGGAGTGAGATTAGTAATCAAAATTCTCAATTGTGAATTGAGTGTGGGAAACATTCATTCCAGAAATGGGAACCCATAACGATTTGTTGTTGCAGAGGTTGAATTGGTGTTATCAGGGTGAAATTGAACAAAATTCATAGTTACAGAATGACTATGGTAAAACTTGGGCACTGCACGGAAAGACATTGGTGTGTGGGCACATGCACTAAAATTTGGTGTTGCGTGGAAAAATATTAGCATGCTAGTGTGCATGATAAATTTTTGTACTGTGTGAAAAAATGTTGGTGTGTAGGTGCACGCACCAATTTTTTGCGCCGCACGGAAAAATGTTTGTGTGCTGGTGCACGTGCTAAATTTTGGCGACGCACGGAAAAATGTCAGCATGCAGGTGAACAAGCTAAATTTAGCATTGCGTAGTGCGGATTGAGTGATGCATGTGTAATAGTAGTGCATGGTGTACATACACATAATAAAGTACACACGGTGTGCACACACATAATAATGGCATGCGTGGTGTGCGTAGTATTGCTAGAGTGTAAAGGAATTTTGTTGTTGCGCAATAGTTTAAATAATGGTGCGTGAAGAGTAGTGGTGCATGGTGGGGGCATACTAAAATTTGGCATGGTGCAGTGCATAGAGTTAAATGCGCGCGGAATATTAGCATGCGATACAAAACTTGCGCACAACAGGTAATAGTGCAAGAACCAAAATTTTGCATTGTGGATATTGGCACGTGTGACACAAAAGTAGTGTGCACCAGTTATTGGCATGGAAGAGAAGTGATGCATGGTATTTATAGATGCGTGGAGCATGAATTACCTTGTATTTTTACTTTTCATGCTAAATATGGGTGTACAGGTTGAAAGTTTTGCACGCGAAGTCGCTCAAATGGTGAACAACTGCAAAAAACCAACGATTTTCTGCAACATTTTATACTGTTTCAATGCCATCTTTTTGTAGCACATTTTTGAGGCCCTTAACAAATTTTTTTAGTATGTCAAATAAAATATCTCGGAGAGATATTTCTAATGGTGTAAACCGTTCATCAAATGAAGCTTTTATGATAAACTTACAACACAAACAATGGAGGGTAAATTTTAACACCTAACTAACTTCAAGGAGCCATAACTTTCTGCTCAAGACTTATAATTGAGCATGGGAGTTCAGGCATTGGAAAGGTGTTACAAACTAGAATATAAATATTCACCCAGAAAATTGATCTGGGAATTCAATTTTTTAGGAAATCAGAAGAAAGAGTTCTGATATATTATTGAACCAGAATGGTTCATATTTTTCATGAGATTGTTGAAACAGTTAGCCTGACAAAGTTTTGTTGGTTGCACATTTTGCAGAGTTAATAAAAAATAGATCATATCAGGATCAGAAAAGAGTCCATAGGAATGGAATATGCACAAGGGACTTACAACGAGGAAGATGAGATTAGAGGGATGGATGTCCATTTGGGCATTGAAGGATCAAACTCCAATGGACATGGAGAAGGAAGGGATGAAAACATGAACATGGTAGAGACCATTAGAAATTTACAGAAGGATGTCGAAATCCATAAATATGATAATGAAAGGATTATGAGAGCCAAGTATTAGTGAGATGACTTCAACATGAAGCTAATGCAGAGCTTGAACATAATAGAAAAGAAATTGGATAAGAAGAGTGGCTCCATCAAATCAGGAAGTCATAGGTCTCCTAATGAGAAAATAAGAACAAGAAGTGTTAGCAGACATCACCATCACTCCCCGAGGCATTCCAATAAGAGAGCACACAAAATCTCAAGTCGATCCCCTATCATGAAGCATAAGACATCTGGGGTGGATGAGCTATGAGGAGAAATGAACAAAATCAAAACTCCTACATTTGATGGTGAGCACAATAAGGATGAAGATGCAGAGACATGGTTGTTGGGCATGAGAAAGTATTTTCAATTGCATAGCTATTCTTCTCATGCAGAAGGTAGAATTGTCATATATCAACTCAAGGGAAAGGCATCCATATGGTGGGATCATCTTGTGCAGGTGCAACAAATTAAATATAAAAGTGTTACTTAGAGGGAATTCAAGAATTATTTTGAGAAGAAATACTTGACTAAGAGATACTATGACAAGAAAATGAAAGAGTTCTTTGAACTCAATCTTGGGAGTATGACCATAGTTGAATATGAGAGAAGGTTTTTAGAATTGTTGAAGTATGTTTCTTTCATCAAGGATGATACAGTTAATATTCAGAGGTATTTTAGTGGATTGCCATCAGTCATCAGTAACAAAATACAATATGATGAACCCAAGACATTAGAGGATACCATAAGCCAAGCTAAATGCCTATATGATCAGAAAAAATCAAGGCCAACTTTCCAAAAATCTTGGGAAGACAAAAAGAAATTCAAGATGGATGAGGGGAAGAAGGGAACTAAGACACCATTATTCATAAATAATACTCAGGGACCACCAACTTATAGAGAACCCAGAACGATTGAGACAGGAAGTCAAAGGCCAAGACAACCACTTATTCAATGTTGGGTTTGTAAAGGATATCATATGTTCATAGATTGTCCTCACAGAGGTGAAAAAGTGAGGATTAATTACAATGTATAGAAAGATGAAATAATGGAGGACATGGAAGAAATGTACCAAGGATCTATGCAGCCCTGGACAACAAGCAAGCAGAGTATCAGTCACATATGACTGAAGTGGAAGGTATGATCAACAACCAAACCATTTCTATTTTAATTGATTCAGAAGCTAGTCATAGTTATATAGATCCTAAGATGGTGGAAACTTTGCATTTTCCAAGAAGCAAGCATGAAAAATCTTGGTTGATACATCTCTCTACCAGATCCAAAAGAAAACTTAATGAAATGGTTAAGTCATGTCTTATGGACATGAATGGACTGAAAGCCAGGGAAGATTTGAACATCTTGCCTTTAGGTTCCTATGAATATCTAATTGGGACGGATTGGTTGGACCAACATCATGCTATCCTAGACTGTCATAACAAGAAATTTACTTGCTTGGATGAGGAAGGAAAACTAAGGAAAGTGAAGGGAATTCCCAAGGTAGTAACCATCAGAGAAATTTCATCATTGCAACTGAAGAAATGTTACTGAAAAGGGTGTCAAATATTTGTAGCTTATATGGAAGAAACACCTAAAGATAAGGTGCCAATTTGAAAGACCATGCAATCCTAGAATATTTTGAAGATGTGTTCAAGGAGGTACCAGGACTACCCCCAAAGAGAGATATTGATTTCTCTCTAAATTTAATTCTTGGAGAAGCTCCAGTGTCAAAGACTCCTTACAAAATGAGTACACCGGAGATGAAGGAGTTGCAAATGCAACTTGAAGAAATTCTAAAGAAGGGGTTGTTGGAGTTACTTCACACACACCTAGGATTTATTTTTCCTAATGTTTTTCCTTGTTTATTATTTATAATTAGTCATTATCAAGTCTCTTATAATTTAGGGGAGAATATTCCACTTGGAGAATATTCTCTTTCAGTTGACACTTCAGTTTGACTGGTTGAGTTGAGTTTAGATGTTGCATTGGTTTTGTCACCATGAAAAATTGGGATCATCACGATGCTAATTAGAAATTTCCTTTGTATCATCACCAGAGTGGTGAATTATCCTTTATTCCCTAATTTAACTCCTCACTACAAAACGTTCATTAAGTTAATTGAAGACTAGTTGACTAGTTAACTCAACTAGGTGGCAGTTCACTCTTGTAACTGCCTGAGAGACTAGATTAGGTGGAAGTTCACTCCCATAACTAATGGTATGTGTCCATATCACTCTATCACACCATTATGGTGCATTGGTTATCCTCAAGTCGAACGCATTGAGTTATACAGAGTATATCATATGTAAATTATTTATCCTCAAGTCGAACGCATTGAGTTCTAAGAAAAAGATGCACCGAATTTTTTTGCAGGTACAAAAGATTGAAGACAGCGGAACGATGGAATTCCAAAAAGAATTCATTATTACACGTTAAAACTATTTTGCATGGAAGGAGAAAATATCCATACATCTCTGATCCAAAGGGTCTTAAAGGTTAACCATGAATAGAGATATAGATCCGACATCATCCATAGAAAAATCCAAGTACTTAAATCGCATAAATGAGGCACTCAGAACAATTTGCAGTCTTATTTCTCCCGATCTCCTTTTTCACATATCTTCCTGTAAGACTCCCAATGAAGCCTGGAAAACCTTGGAAGGGATATTTGGAAAACATGATGAGATGAATGGATACATTATGCAGGTGGAGCTTCTCATATTGGATCCAAAAATCTTCGACAATATCCAAGATTTCTTTACAAAATTCAAGTATTTACTCTTGCAACTCAAAGCTTGCAGGGTTGATAAATCATCAGAGGAGAAACAAATGGTTCTCACCATTCTCTCCAAGATTGGTCTTGAATTATCTGCATTCATATCCACATTCCATACTATCATATTCACCTCTGGAACCACCTGGAAGATGCCTTCTCTTGAGGACTTGTTGGCAGCCAACCCATTTTTTTGGATTTCTCTCAAAAAGCTGCCTACACCCCTTATGGTATTACGACAAATCATTATCGCATTGTGCTTCTAGACATTCGTCTCATTTTTGCGACAATTTCAATTCAATTTCGTTTTAGTTTTCACAACTGCAAGTGTGAAAACACCTCATTCGTTGCTTTGATTGTCGTCATCTTTGGTTGAATTGTTGAAAGATACTTGATCACTGGTTTATCACATGATTGCTAAAGGTTGTCT
>ML781173.1:269689-287731 GCA_009831015.1 Picea engelmannii | reverse complement strand
TTTCCTTACGAGACCTCAGAGCGGCCAACGGAGCCGTTAAACTCGTCAGGGTGGTCCATACCAAACGGCTTGGGTTATTTAGACAACCCCGGACCGGTTCCACTCTCCCAGTTGACGGATGGACTGTTTCGCCCATCAACAGGACTTTATTGAATCCCTGACACAAGAGAAAACTAAGCTCATCAACATGGGAACAATCAAAGGCCCAAGGGAACATGCACTTACTATTCATGATGGAAGCCAAAAATATTAGAAATATAAAGATAAACATAAACATAAATCTCATGCACATATGAAGAAGGAAGGGTACACAAAACCCTTCACCGATGCCTCTGGATCCAAAGGGGAAAAGGGAAGAAAAGGGGAGAAATGCATGCATTGTCACAAAGGATTCCATTCAGAATCTTAATGCATGAAAAAACAAATAGACCTGATGTCTCAAATACTTTAGAAAAACAACCTTGGATATTGCATCCCCGAGGGTGCAAAGAAGAAGAAGCTAGTAGATCCAAATTCCAAGAAAGGCAATTCTAGCCATTCCTTGATTGCCATCAACTCCTCTCCCAATGATTGGATCGTAGATTCAGGAGCATCACATCACATGGATGCCTCATAAGTAGTCTATTCTTCATTGGATGCATGCAAAGGTCCTCCTATTCTAATGGGGGGCAAATTTTCTTTCGAAGTCACTGACAAAGGAAGGATTGAACTCACTAACGAAAGCTTTGAGAATGTGTTGCATGTTCCCAAGCTTTTTGTCAACCTTCTCTCTGTGTATCAGATGAAAAATTCCAACACTGAAAAGAAATTCATATTCACAACAAATTCTGTGGACATATATGACATGAAAACCAACTCACGGGTTTCTATCAGTCAGGTAAATCATCATTCTAGATTGTATACTTTTTCTAAATTCATTGAACCTCACTCTGCTTTACTTCTTACTCATGATGATGAAAGTAGTAGCATATGTGTTATAACCCTAATTTGCACCAGACATACTTACCTGACATTAGGCCATTTCATATACCTTCTTTGCCAAGCCAGTACTGAAAAACTCTTCTTAAAAACACCCTTTTTAAAGGCCCATGCACCCTGATCCACTACAGCTCGCTTGTACACTCTAGCTGACCCACTACAACCCACGTGTACCTACAAAAGCATGAAAAATGGAAAGTTGCTGACGGAACACACATTTTTGGGTAAGTTAACTAAAACTTTCGACCATGCATGGCTAGACATTCGACTAAATACCTAGATCCTTCTAGCCTATAAAATAAGGGGTAGGGGTCCCATTCTAAAAGAGGAAAAACATAGTACAGAAACTCTACCCAAATTCGTATTCCCGTTTGCCCAAGATTCTGTAACCATTTTATGATTTCAACAAAGAAGAGAAGAAAGTGTGTTAGAATTTGGTTCACAGTAAAAGAGGATTCCATGACCAGATTCATGGAGGAGTGGTCAACTTCATCATTGTAAGTTGCTTTAGTGAAGTTAATAATAAAGAAGTACTTTTCCCGTCCCACCATATGATATTTTCATTGTTTATCGCGTACATGTTGATTAAATCTCTAACCCGTTAATCTGTAGGTCAAATGCATGTGGAGTTATTTGTTTTTCTTTTGTGAATGCAGGTCAGTCTTGGGAGGAGAGTTGAAGTCAAAGAGTGACCAAGCATGAAGAGGGGTCGATATCAAACACTGAAAATAAGGTATGTTCACTTGATCTTATTAACTGTGTATTTGCTTAAGAATAATGGGGATTAGGTCTGGGATGATGGTAAAAAGTAGGAATCTTTAGGTCTTTTCTGCATGCATGATAAAACCCTAAGTGCTAGTCCGTAGGGGGATTTCCCACTCACAACAAAATTGGCGACCATACTGGGGAGTGTCTAGGGTTCTTTGGGGATTTTTTATTGGGTATTTTGAAATTGGTTTTACTTCCTTTTTTGAGTTTCTGCAAGAAGTCTAAGTGTTCATGGATTATGGTTCTCAATAACAGTACTCCCTGCCTTTCTTACCAAACTATTTCTTTTTTTGTTTTTTAAAAACTTAGAGTCATACGCACCCTATAGAAGGGAATCCCACATGTGCACGTGCCCTACCTTTAGTCAGCCCGCATATATACGCATAATGTTGAAGTGTTAGCTATGTGTCTAAAAATCTAGAAAATCCTTCTCAGGAAGAGACAGTCATCCTCTCCCCTGTCAAAAGTGATCCTTCTCAGGGGTCTTCTGGATCCTTTCTTGGTCTTTGTGTGCAATCAGTAGTTAGGTAAGACCTCAGGTTAGCTTTGTTTTGCTAAATTTTTCTTGCCTTTTCTTTGTCAAAATAAGTTTTTGCACCTTTAATGGGTTCTGGTTTTCAATACTAGTACTCCCTGCCTGAGCTTAGCTACTTGTCTTAGATTTTTTAGGAGAAACAGAGGCACACACGGCCTATAGTGGGCCTACACACGTCCATATGCACCCTGCCCTTGGACAGCCCATGTGCATACGCTGGTTGTTGAAGTGATAGTCGCGTGTCTGTCTAGAATTTTTTTTTTGAAGAGGCAATCATCCTCTTTCATTTCAAGAGTCATTTTTTCAGGGATTTTCTTGTATGATTATAGTCTCTATCATAGCAGTATTAGCCTAGGTTGGACTCCAGCATAGATTTCTTTTTCATTAAAATATTTCTTTTGTTTCTTAGCTTTTTTAACTTATTTTTAGCTTGAAATTTTAAGAAAAATGAGTTTCATTTTGAAAAAAAATTCCCCCTCATGGCCATGAATCATGCATTCATTAGTTTCTTTTAGAATCTTTTGTTATTTCCTCTTTGATTGGAAGAAAATATTAAAAAAAAAAATTAGTTTGTTAGATCTCTTTCTTTCTTGGCATTTTCTTTGCATTGTTATTTGAAAAAGAAAAAGAAATTAGCATAGTGTTGTGTTTTCTTCTCATCTTAAAAGCATTTCAAAAGAAAAATAAGAAATATAATCCTTCTTTGCTAGTGTTCTTATCATTTATTTTTTCTTCAAGAGTCTTAACAACATCAGTTGCACTACCATACCTTTTGAGTAAATCGATCCTTAAAAAGAACGCTAATTAAAAATAACTAGACTTTTATGTTTGTAGGGTCCATCAACTAGTTTAGGGTTAGGGCCTTGAATTAGGTTGGAGAGGAAACTCTTCAAGGCCATTAAAATAAACATACGAGTTTGTGCTAAGGAGTGTAGAAGTCTAGTAATGTGGAAATTGTTCGGGACCCTCCTCTAACACAGGGGCTAAACACGAGGTCATGTGCGAAAAGGTGGCAGAGATAACCCCTCCAAAGTTGGACCAAGCGTAGTGGGGAATGCATATAGAGGACTTGTCCTTGGATTCTGTTGATCGCATTTTCCACAGAGCTTCATGGGTCTCGAATCCATTTGAGGTCCTCAGTCCTCTTCCAGAACACTTAATTTTGATACACTTGATAGGTTTTGGGCTTGATACCCTGCTCATTGCGGTCCACCCGACTGTTGACTGTACCCGCATGGTGATTGTTCACGATATGGAAACCTAGTTGCCTTTATTTTAGGGACTTACATAGGTGACTGCGGGGGTATACTGTAGTACCTAGGGTATACATCGGGCCACACTTTGCAGAGTATACCTAGAGGGTGCTTCCATATTCGAGTTGCACTTGCACCGGTAAGTTTCTCTAGTGTTGGTTGGTGTAACTATTCTTCTAACTAGTTAGTCATTTTCTTGATTTTCCTTTAGGAACTTTTAGTGTGTGCTCTGTGCTCCCTAGTTTTCCATAGTGAGTTAGTCATTCATGGCTTTGGGTCTCTGACCTAGGGTGGTAGAATTCCCACTCCGTCGGTTGAGAGGAATTTTCAGTCTTCCTCTTAGAAACGTGGAGCCGCCTCTTTATAGGCATTGTTTTGATAACACTGGTTCTTCAGAGTCAATGTGTGAGACTTTTATGGATTTGAATGATCCCGCAAGGGGAGAATCTCTGCATAATATCTTCATGTCTAAAGTTCCTGATGATACCAACCAAGGAACCCCTTCACAAGGGGATTCTTTTTCTTTTCCTTTCTTTGGAAACGTTGGTGTCCCTATGATGGCCACTTTGTACATTCCTGGGTTGAATATGGGACTATCAGTTTGGTTGGGTATCATTACAAATGTCCCGAATGATCTTGATGCTTCTCATTTAAGCACCTTAAGTCATGGGCACCCCGTTGATGTTTCTTCATAAGCAAATTCTTCTCCTCCTCCTTCTCCCACCTCTAGTGAAAGTACAACTACTAGTAACCGAAAGTCTAAATGAAATATAAAGAGGAAGAATAGGAAGAATAAATCACCAACCTCTGCGAGTCATGTTGGAGATAGTTCGACAACCTCTGCAAGTCACGTTGAAGGCCAACACCCAGCCTCTGCAAGTTATGCTGGGGGCAAGAACCCATCCTCTGCAAGTCATGATGGGGGGAAAAGTCCAGTCCCTGCTAGTCATACTGGAAATAGGTCTGTAGCCTCTGCAAGTCATGTTATCGACCCATCACCAAACTTTGCAAGTCATGTTGGACATGTGAAACCAGCCACTGCTATTCATAATGGGGGCATTGAGTCTATTGAGAAACCTAGACATATAGGATGTAAGCCTAAGTTCCCTTGTAGGCTTTGCAAGGGAGATCACCTTACTCATTTGTGCCCTGGAATTCCAGAGGTACAAAGATTGTGGTCCCTGTCTGCAAGCTCTTTTGATTCTGAGTCTTCTGAGGTTTCCACATATTTTATTCAGCCATTGGTTGAGAAAGTGGTCATGTTGATGCAGTCATTGGTTGATCCCACTCAAATTTTGAGGGGTGAGGTGCCTTCAGACCTTGTAGTCTCTCATCCTATTCATCCATTGGTTGAGAAAGTGGTCATGCCGATGCAATCATCAGCTGATCCCACTCCTCTTTTGAGGGGTGAGGTTCCTTTAGACCATGTAGTCTCCCAGTCTATGCATTCATTGGTTGAGAAAGTGGTCACGCCATCGTGATCTTCGGCTGATCCCACTCTTCTCTTGGAGAGTGTCGAGTTTACCAAAGTGGTCACACCTTTGAAATATTTGGCTGATCCCGCTCTTCTCTTGAAGAGTGTTGAGTCTACCAAAGTGGTCACGCCGATGCCATCTTCGGCTGATCCAACTCCTCTCTTGGGGAGTGAAGTGTCTACCGACTATGTTTTCAGCATTTCCAGTTCTATACTTTCAGAACAAGGGGGCATTCTGCTCGCTTCGAGCACACCCCGTCCAAGCCCTAGGATGGTTTCCTTTGATTGGAATGATCTTTTTGAGCCTCATATTACTTCTTCTGCACCTTTTCAAATAAGGGTTGAAGTTAGTTCAACAAACATTTATCGATGTATTTTGGATGAAAGAGCCTCTACAAGTATTTTATCCTCCTCGGTTTGGAAAGTCTTGGGATCTCTCGAGCTTTTTTCTTCTTCACATGAACTTTTGGCTTTTGACAGATGTCCTAGTGAATATTTGGGGGTTCTTCCTCAGTTACCTATCTTGTTAGGTGGGAAGATTGTTCTTGTTGATGTTATAGTGGTGCAAGGCCCTTTATATTTCAATATGCTTCTCGGGCGTGATTATGTATATGCTATGAACGTTGTGGTATCTACGCTCTTCCGGGTGATGCATTTCCCTCACAATGGAATCATTGTCACTATTGACCAGCTAGCACCTAATAATCACCATCCTAATTCGGCGTTATTTCATACTACCCATTTACATGTTCCTAGTGTTCGTGTAGACTCGACCCCACCATGGGTTAATTATGTGGCATTTTATCCTCGATGTTCAATTTCTTTTGAGCAGGAACCTATGCAATCATGTTTTCCTTCCCGAGACTTGGTCTGAGCAATTGATTCATTGGTTTATCCAATAGGGGCTTGGGAGCCCTTGCTTCCCCCTCTTGGTATGAGTGATTTTGAGTCTCCTTATGAATCTGATCTCATTGTTTGTATATCCTCAAGCTCTCGTACTTGTGATTCTTCACTGATAGACTCTACCAGTCCTGGACATAAGCTCCATCGTCAAATGGAATATGGTCAGTTTAGTTCACCCTTTGGAACTGTCAACCCTCTTTTGCGTGATTTCTCAAATTTTAAATTGCCTTCAGATGAGGCTATCCTTGAAGACATGACTACGATTTCTATACCATGGGAGGACTTAGACTGTGGTTTGTGTTTTCTTCCCTCTTGGGACACTTTCCAAGTTGACTATCGAAGAGACTCTTGGTTTGAGTCTAGCAGTGGGTTCTACCTGAAACAGTTCCATACATGAGTTGTAGCCCCCAACGGGTCTTCTTTTAATCTCTTTCCAGACCCTCTAAATGTGAAAAGATTGCCAAGCGATCCTGTTGACCTTCATGCTTGCTAAACTAAAATTTGAAGTCACATCTATCCGGAGGTAGTTTACCTCTTTTTTGGTCTGGATGGTCAATTGTACAAACAAAGGTATACTCTAGAGGCCTCGGTTCTCTAGAATAGTATTCTCAGGTATAATTTTAACTCTTTTTCGAGCCTGAGGGACTAAAGTTATGAAAAAGGAACCCCCACGGAGTCCATTCTTAAGATCTTTTTAGACTCCCTAAAATTGAAAAGATTGTCGACTGACCTTATTATTTCACACTCGTTAAAATGGTCCAGAAGAACATTCCTAATGGAGTCCATAGTTAAGCTTTTTTCAGACTCCTTAAAAATGAAAAAATTGTCAAGTGACCTTGTCTTTATCACACTCGTTAAAATGGTTTTGAATAGACGTCTGGTCAGTGCTAGTTTACCCCTTTTTCAAGCCGACTAGACTATATTAAAAAAAGGTACCCCAATGGAGTCTCCTTTTACGTTTTTTTAGACTCTCTAAATATGAAAAACCATTGAGCTTACCTTCTCTAGGCTCATTAAAATTACATCGAAGGACATTACCATTGTGTGTTTTTTTAACCGTGTTTGCATACCTACATCTTTGGCCTAATGCTGGCTCCATGTTGCTCTCAACTGAACCATCTGAAACATGCATTATACACAAGCCCTGTAGCACTTTGCCTTTGCATCTTGACACCTTTGGCCCCGGGAGGGATTTTTTCGAGTGTCCTTGCTATGAACATCAGTCTTGTTCTTGCGCCTAGAACTAGTATGTTTGTGACACTCGCTCCTCCTTTCTAATCTAGCATTCATTTATTCTTTTTCCAAAATTATTGAAAAAGACCTAAAAAAAAATAAAAAAATCAAATATACCCCAAAAAGAGGAAGGGAAACGTATATTATTTTTATTGGCAGCACGAGTCACCCTTGGAAAAAGCACATCCTTCTGTTTGTTCATCAAGATTTGGAATTTAATATGACTTTAGGAAGTTGTTCTCACTACATAGAGTTGTGTCCTCCTTCATTTGGATATTCTTCCAAACATATGGAGAGTTTGTGTTGCCTCCTGCATCGTGAACTTATGCCAATACCATGTTGCCTGAGTCTCATCATTTTTCATGCTATTGTCCAAGGAAAGTTTTTACCAAGCCTGAGTCAGCCCCTCTGTAGTTTGTCTCTTTCCCTCATGCCCAACCATCCCAAAAGTCCAATCAAGTCTTTGTTTGAAATCAATGAAGCCTCCAGTCTAATCATCAAGATCCTCTAGCCCATGACCGATGAGTCGTCGAAGACCTCTGGGTAGTGAAGTCGTACACTCATATTACACTCCTACCTGAGTTTTGAATATTTTGAATTTGATTCCCAAGCTCTGAAGACATCATCTCTAGCCATCAGGCCTTATCAGCTTCTAGAAGATGGATACTATACATGTATATCTTTTTTATTTTGATATGTATATCCGCTATGTATTGCTCGCGGCTACACTTTATATAGTTATATGACATGGATGTATAGTGTATTTGATTGGTAGCCATGATTTTATTTCATCCCAAGAATGGGTATGCCCGCCTCGGTGAGACAATTTGTTTTTTGTAAACGACACCTCCCAAATTCTGGTTCCTGGGCTCACTAGTTTGGTACGTTGATAAAGATTGATAATGTATTTCATCCATCAAATACTCTTCTGACCTCACACATTAGGGGGAATCTGTTATAACCCTAATTTGCACTAGATATACTTACCTGACATCAGGCCATTTCATATACCTTCTTTGCCAAGCCAGTAGTGAACAACTCTTCTTAAAAAAACCCTTTTTAAAGGCCCACATGCCCTGCTCCACTACAACCCCTGTGTACACTCTAGCTGACCCACTACAACCCGTGTGTACCTACAAAAAAATGAAAAATGGAAAGTTGTTGATGGAACATATAGTTTTGGGTAAGTTAACCTTTCGACCATGCATGGCCAGTCATTCAACTAAATACCTAGCTCCTTCTAGCCTATAAAAGAAGGGGTAGGGGTCCCATTCTAAAAGAGGAAAAACATAGTAAAGAAACTCTACCCGAATTTGTATTCCCCTTTGCCCAAGATTATGCAACCATTTTGTGATTTCAACAAAGAAGAGAAGCAAGTGTGTTAGCAGTTGGTGCATAGTAAAAGAGGAGCCCAGGACCATATTCGTGGAGCAGTGATCGGCTACATCATTGTAAGTTTCTTTAGTGAAGTTAATAATAAAGAAGTAATTTTCCTGTCCCACTATATGAGATTTTCATTATTTATTGCGTACATGTTGATTAAATCTCTAACCCGTTAATTTGTAGGTCAAATGCATGTGGAATTATTTGTTTGTCTTTTGTGAATGCAGGTCATCCTTGGGAGGAGAGTTGTAGTCAAAGAGTGACCAAGGATGAAGAGGGATCAATATCAAACTTTGAAAATAAGGTATGTTCACTTGATCTTATTAACTGTGTATTTGCTTAAGAATAATGGGGATTAGGTTTGGGATGATGGTAAAAAGTAGGAATCTTTAGGTCTTTTCTGCATGCATGATAAAACCCTAAGTGCTAGTCCATAGGGGGATTTCCCACTCACGACAATATGGCATGAAATATTTGGACATTTAAATTTCATATACATGAAATAGCTTAGCAAGCACAAATTAGTTGATGGTCTACTAGACATCCAATTCTCCAAGGGAGTATGTGAGGAATGTGTTCTCGGAAAACACCCTCAAGAGAAATTCGACAAAGAAAAGTCACAGCGAGCTTCCGCACATTTAGATCTGATCCACAGTGACCTCATGGGTCCGTTTCCTCATCCACAGATCATCAAAGAAAGGTTTGTTCTCATTTTTTTTGACAATTTATCACGTTTTACATGGATCTACTTTCTCAGGTAAAAATATGAGGTCTTTCAACACCTCAAAGATTTCAAAGCCCATGGTTGAGACATAGTCCGAAAAGAAGATCAAAGTCCTATGAACTGATAAAGGAGGTGAGTATGTAAATCATGAGATCCATAATCGTTTCCATGAGGAAGGGATTCAGTTGCAACATACAGTTCCCTACACTCTGTAGCAAAATGGAGTTGATGAATGGAAAAACACATCTCTAAAGGAGATGGAATCTTACATGTTGCATGCAAAGTCACTACCACAGAGACTTTGTGCCGAAGCACTTGATTGTGAAACATACATCCAAAACAGATATCCCCGTAGATCTGTCAAGGATAAGACCCCCTATGAGGCTTGGAGGGGCCTCAAACTAGAAGTGACACACTTTCACATTTTTGGTTCACGTGCATTGGCCCGGATTCCCTCTAAAAAGAGAAAGGCACTTAATCCACAGAGAACTGAGTGCAATTTTTTTGGATACCCCGACGGTGTGAAGGGATATCAGATTATTGATATTTCCTCAAACTCACTCATCATTGAGCGTAGTGTCCAATTCGAGGAAAGTGTCTCGCATGTACCTCAAATATCGCATGAAGACACCTTCACTCTTCCACCTATTGAAGATGATGAGCATGCACATGAAAAAATTTCTTCAGATGAGAGTTCTGATTCAAACAACTCAAATGATTCAGATTCAGACTCAGTACTGTCAGATGTAGAGTCAGAGCATCCATATGTAGTTGTAGAGCCAGAGAAAAGGCCCAAGTGGGCACAGACTACTCTTCATAATGAATTGGATCTCGTTGGTGATATAGATGATACTAGGAGGACTCGATCTTATTTCGAGGAGCCTTATATTGCACTCACTGCCACTGAACCATTTCCCTCCAGGCATATTTTCTTGGTTTAGTCTTTCGATCCACAATCTTATGGCAAGGCTACTGGAAATCCCTTTTGGGAATCCTCCATGCAGGAGAAGTACAACTCCGTCCTTAAGAACCAAACTTGGGATCTGGTTCCCCCTCCTTCTAGGAGGAAAGTTGTCAGATGTAGATGGGTCTACAGGACCAAGAGTGCAATGGATGGACAAATTAAAAAATACAAATCTAGGCTTGTCGCCAAAGGATTTTAGTAGGTTCATGGTATTGACTATGATGATACCTTTTCTCCAGTAGAGAATATGGATTCCATATGATTGGCACTTTCCATTGCAGCATCCAAGGGATGGGAATTCCATAAGATGTACATGAAGAATGCATTTCTTCACGGTGATATCTCTGAGTATATCTACATGGAGCAGCGCCAAGGATTTATGTAGGACTCATCTTTGGTCTGTCGACTGAAGAAGTCACGTTATGGCCTCAATCAGTCTCCGAGGGACAGGTATGCCAAGATGGATTCCTAAATGTTGTCATGAAACTTTGTACGTTGTAAATTAGACCTGAATGTCTACATGCTCAGGATGGTTGATTCACTTCTACTTTTAGTTTTGTATGTCGATTATTTGTTGATCACCAGGTGCTCGAATTCAGTGATTACTATAGTCAAGAGGATTCTACATGACAGGTTTTTTATGACGGACATGGGTCCTCTACACTTCTTCCTTAGACTCAAGATAAATTAGGATGCATCAGGAATCAAGCTGTCTCAGGCCAAGTATGCACAAGATCTCCTTGAGAAATTTCACATGACAGACTGCAAGTCTGCTCCGACTCCTTTCCCATCAGGAGTCAAACTTGAGGATGGTGGGGAGACTCCATTGGTTGAAAACACACTATACAGACAGCTAGTGGGGATCTTGTTGTATCTCACACACTCCAGACCAGACCTCTCCTATGTAGTTGGTGCAGTTTCCAAGTTGATGCAGGAGCTGCATGAGCTACATTGGAAGGTTGCAAAGTGTATCCTTCAATATGTACAAGGCACCATTACCTTTGGGATTCATTATGCAGCAGAATCTACATTAGATCTCATTAGGTTTACTGATTCTGACTAGGCTGGCGATAGCATTGATCGCAAGTCCACATCTGGTTACTCATTTAGTCTTGGTCTCGGGCCTATCTATTGGTCGAGAAAGAAGCAAGCTTCCATTTCTCTATCTTCACCTAAGGCATAGTACAGAGGGTTAGTTAACATAACCATTCAGGCTACGTGGCTACAACATTTTCTCACTGAGTTGGGCATTCATTTTCATTGTCTGGTCGTCATTTGGTGTGACAACCAGAGCACTTTGAAGTTCTGCAAAGATCCAGTTCAAAGGAAGTGGATGAAGCACATCGAGATCCACATGCATTACATCTAGGACTTAGTACACGAGGGTATCATTGACTTACAGTTCTGTCCTTCAGCAGAATAGATGACATACATCTTCACCAAGACCTTCACTGAGCAGAAATTCCATTCTGTGTGAATTCATCTTGGAGTGAAGGAGACAGTTGCCTAGCAACTGTAGTTCTTATTTTTACATACATTGTACCTTGAGGGGGGGGTTTTCCCATGATATTTTCCCTCTTTCCTCACTTTATTTTCAGTGTATATTTTGTATTTGGGTACCTAACATGGCCTCATTGTCGGGACCCATTCTGTATTTTCACCATAGTGATGTTCAGGGGCGGTGTTGGAGTTACTTCACACACACCTAGGATTTATTTTTCCTAAGGTTTTTCCTTGTTTATTAGTTATAATTATTCATTATCAAGTCTCCTATAATTTAGGGGAGATTATTCCACCTGGAGAATATTTTCTTTCAGTTGACACTTCAGTTTGACTAGTTGAGTTGAGTTTAGATGTTGCATTGGTTTTGTCACCATGAAACATTAAGATAATCACCATGATAATTCGAACTAGCCTTGGTATCATCACCAGAGTGGCACATTAGCCTTGATTCCCTGAGTTAACTCCTCACTAATCTCTATTCAGTCAGTTAATTGAAGACTAGTTGACAAGTTAACTCAACTAGGTGGTAGTTCACTCCCATAACTGCCTGAGAGACTAGACTAGGTGGCAGTTCACTCCTGTAACTATTGGTGTGTGTCTAGATAACTCTATACCACCACTATGGAGAATTGGTTATCCTCAAGTTGATCTCATTGAGTTATACATAGTATATCATGTGTAAATTATTCTTTTTTCCATAACGGTGAATGATAATTCTTTCATTCTTTCTCTCCTTCTTCTTTTTTCTTCTATTCTCTCTACAAATGTGTGTATCATTGTTTAGATATATCTATTATGTGAAGTTTCAACACATTTACAGGGATATACACACCCAAGTGTGTCACCTTGGGGTTCCCCAGTCTTGTTCATGAATAAGAAAGATGGGACATTAATATTGTGCATTGATTTCAAACAGTTGAATAAATTGACTGTAAAGAAAAAGTATCCTCTGCCAAGGATTGATGATCTCTTTGATCAATTGAAGGATGCAAAGGCATTTTCAAATATATATCTCAGGTCAAGATACCATCAGGTAAGTATTAATGATGAATATATCAGCAAGACTGCCTTCAGGACAAGGTATGGTCATTATGAGTTCACAATGGTGCCATTTGCATTGTCAAATGCACCAACTGTTTTCATTTTCTTAATGAATGGTGTTTTCCAAGAATATTTATACAAGTTTGTTATTTTATTTTTGGATGACATCCTTGTATATTCCAAGTCAGAAGAAGAGCATGAGAATTATTTGAGGATGGTGTTGCAAGTATTAAGGGAGCATCAATTGTATGCCAAATTGAGCAAGTGCTCATTTTATCAGAAGCTAATTCATTATTTGGGACATATCATTTCAAAGGATGGGGTAGTAGTGGATCCTGATAAGATAGAAGCCATTAGAGAATGGTCAGCACCAAAGAATGTGACAGAGGTTAGATCATTCACGAGCCTTGCGGGATACTATAGGAGATTTATTGAAGGATTCTCAAACATTTCACACCCAATCACTTCCCTACAAAAAAAGATTGTGAAGTTTCAGTTGACATTGGATTGTGAAAAGAGTTTCCAAAACTTGAAGAAATTATTAACAAGTGCTCCAATACTAAGGATTGAAAACCCAAATGAAGAATTCATTGTATGCACCGATGCATGTAAAGAAGGACTTGGTGGAGTCCTCAATCAAAATGGGTTTGTTGTATGTTATGAATCAAGGAAGTTGAAGAAGCATGAAAGACACTATGCCACTCGTGATTTGGATTTGGTAGCCATAGTGCATGCCTTGAGGAAATGGAGACACTACCTCATGGGGAAAAGGTTTGAGTTGAGGACAAACCATAATGGTTTGAAATATTTATTTGATCAACCAACTCTAAATGCTAGGCAAAGCAGATGGTTAGAATTTCTAAGTGAATATGACTTTGATATAAAGCATATCAAGGGGAAAGAGAAAAAAGTGTCTGATGCACTCAGCCGAAGAGTGCATGAATTGCATGCTACAACCATTAGTATGTACCAATCATATTTGAAACACAGAATTTTAGAGAATGCAAAATTAGATTTGCAATACAAGGAATTAGTGGCAACATTACAGCAAGGTAATTTGCAACAGAAAATTGAAGAATACAAGCTACATAATGATGAAATTCTCATGTACAAGGGAAAAAATTTTGTACCAAATTCCCAAGAATCGAAAAATATGATATTGAGCGAAATGCATAATCTACCTTATGTTGGGCACCCGGGTTATCAGAAAACTATTGCAGTTGTCAAGAGCCATTATTATTGGCCAGGCATGAAGAAAGAAGTTGTTGATTTTATTGCCAAATGTTTGGAATGTCAAAAGGTAAAGTCTCAACATAGACACCCAACTGGTTTTCTACATCCATTACCCATTCTTGAGTGGAAGTGGGAAGTTGTAACAATGGATTTCATCACCAAACTTCCCAGAACAAACAAGAAACATGATTCTATCATGGTAGTGGTGGATAAGCCTACTAAAGTTGCCCATTTTATTCCAATTAAGCTCACTCACAAGGATACCAACATTTTTTATGTTTATATGAGAGAAATTGTTCAATTACATGGCATAACCAAGACAGTTGTGTCTGACAGAGATCTAAAATTTACCTCCAATTTTTGGAAAGGATTATTTAATGGATTTGGAACAAATTTGAATTTTAGTACAACTTATCATCCAGAATCAGTTGGACAAGAAGAGATGGGTGAATCAAATGATTGATGATATTTTGAGGATGCATGTGATGGATAAACCATCAAAATGGGAAGACTACCTACACTTAGTATATTTTTCTTATAACAATGGGTACCAAACATCTCTAAAGATGAGCCCATTTGAGGCACTTTATGGAAGAAAATGCAACACACCGGTAAGATGGGATACCCCAACAGATAGAGCAGTGATTGGGCCAGATTTTCTCAAGGAAATGGAGGAGCAAATGTTGAAAATAAAACAAAATTTTAAGGTTGGACAAGACAGGCAGAAAAGATATGTTGATAAGGGTAGAAATCACAGGGAATTTAAAGTTGGTGACCATGTATTCTTGAAAGTGAAGGCCAACAGAAGTTCCCTAAAGTTGGGAAATTGTTCCAAGTTGGTAGCTTGATATTGTGGGTCGTTTGAAATCCTAGAGAGAATTGGTCCAATAGCTTATATGATTGCATTGCATGCATCTATTTCTATATACAATTTATTCCATGTATCATTGCTCAAGAAATATATACCTGATGCTAATCATGTTATTGATTGGAATGTGATTTAGGTGGAGCAAGAAGGCATTTTCCAAGTGCATCCGGTACGCATTCTGGACCGGAAAATCAAATGTCTTCGGAATTGAGCCATAGGGATTGTAAGTCCAATGGACCCGGTGTAACACTCTTTCATTTGAAGCTGTAATGCCCTGATACCATACTGTAATGCCCCCTTTCCATCAGCCGGGTAGGCGCTACTTTGCAGAATAACAATCTCATGCTTAATTATATATATATATATATATATATATATATATATATATATATATATATATATATATGGCATGCATTTAAAATAGGTTAAACACATTTAAACTCAGAGTGAGCATAAGAATTATTATTATTATAAATAATCAATTCTTTAACATTAATTCATATGCCCAGCAGAGTACATGATAATTATAAATACACAGACATACAGTAACATAATTGAAGAATCATCTGGTACTTATCTTTGAAAATGGTGGTAATTCCACCAAACAGGTGCAGGCCTTCCACGAACCTCCCAGCCTTATACCACGCTGCTCATCAAGCTCAGCAGTAGGTCACCCCCAAGCTAGGACTAAGCTCCACCCCAAGGCAAGGAATCCTAGGCTAGGCTAAGGTTACAGGGAAAACACATGGGCACAAGGAAGCTATTCTCTCCTAGGAACCACTCATACTCACTGCCCATAGACTCTCCTTCCCCACATGCCTGTTCCACCCAAGGAGTATACACCTTCTCTGTCACCTAGATAGTCCTTCAGCTTCTAACCTCCCTTTCCTTAGGTTTTAGCAATAGGCCGGACCAGAATTCTTCGAGCTCTGCGGCATCTACAGGGTTCCTTCCAGGAGCTCTCTCCTTCCTCAGCACACTCTCTCACCTGGAGAGAGTCACTCACAGGTCAAGCAACCTATTCTTCCAACTTCAACCACCTCTCTCACCTGGAGAGAGTGTTGTACGACTGGCCAACAATCCACACAGAGTAAAACACTACACATCCACCATAGTCAATAGGAATTTAGACATGAAAACCCCTGGGCAACAATAGACAGGTGCAACAGCATAACCCGAATTAGCAGGGACGGGACACTTCCATTTTCTCAATCCGACAGCATGGGATACACTCACACTCTGGTTCTCAGGGATGCGTGATGAGTTGTCCATGCAGGGGTCGACTCAGACTTAACGGTTCACAACCGAAGGGGTGTACCAACCATCCAGAAGCAAATATAGACACCAACCTTTTTGTTTCAAGGCGCACGAGGGTATCTCTTCCAGAGGTCAGACGGTTTCACGCTCATACGGTTAGGTAGAATGGAGGAGGAACCCCCAACATGGCTCATCTCAGCCATTTTATTTTCATGTGCCTGGGTTGACACTTGTCACCCATGCAACTGCATGCATTCCTTTAGCATGCGTTCCTTCCATTCGAAAGTTCTTTTTTCATCCAAAAGAACTTAGGATAAAACATATTGTTCACATGTCTTTTGGAATAATATTAAAATATTATTTCGAAGGACCTAAGCCCCCTAGGCTCAACACTTAGTCCCTTTTCCCACCTTCCATCCCCTAATCCCTTGCCCACTCTGTGGAAGCTTAGTCCCCCATCACTCATTCATCGTGGTCGGTCTGCACGTGGTGATGTTTATATTTTATTACTATTCTGCATAAATACAGGTACAAAATTAGGCTCTTGGCCTTCAACACTTAGGCTCTCTGGCCTAACAATCACATAAGCCCACTAACTTATATAAACTTGGCTCACCAACCTATAAAACATATTCACAATTCATTTCATAAACAAGATTTACAATAGGGCTCGGCCTTGGGGACATTACAATCCCCCTCCCCTTATTTCTGCACTGTCTTTAGTGAAACTTTACACTGCATCTGCAAGCTTTTCCAAATTTTCAAAAAGATGCGGGTACTCTGCCCACATAACATCTTCATTCTCCCATGTCACATCCTCAAGACTGTACCAGTTCCACTGGACCTTTACAAGCTCTATGGCTCGATTCTGGAGCTGTTTTCTTTTCCTGTCCAATATGCACACAGGATGCACTTTCAGGACACCTTCTGGTTCCACCTGAATCACATTCCAATCGATAACATGATTAGTATCAGGTATATATTTCTTAAGCAATGAAACATGAAACACATTATGTACAGTCATATACGAAGGTAATGCAAGCATGTATGCAAATGGCCCAATCCTTTCCAGGATTTCAAAAGGCCCACAGTATCTTGTTGCCAACTTGGCGCAACTTCCCAGCTTCAAAGAACTCCTGTTATTTTTCACTTTCAGGAAAACATGATCACCCACTTCGAATTATATGTGGGTTATGTTCTTATCAACATAAATTTTCTTCCTGTCCTGGGCGGCTTTCAAATTCTGTTTAATTCTTATCATTTGGTCTTCCATCTCTTTGAGGAACTCTGGCCCAACTACTGCTCTATCAACTAGATTATCCCAGCTCACTGGAGTGTTGCAGTTTCTTCCATAAAGTGCTTCAAATAGGCTCATCTTCAACGATGCATGATACCCATTATTGTAGGTGAATTCTACCAAATGTAGGTAGTCTTCCCATATTGATGGTTTTTCCATCATGTACATTCTCATCATGTCCTCTATTACTCTATTCACCCTCTCTGTTTTTCCATCAGACTCGGGATGATACGCTGTACTAAAATTCAGATTTGTTCTGAATCCTTTGAATATTCCTTTCCAGAAATTCGAGGTGAATTTCCGGTCCCTATCCGACACAATCGTCTTAGGAATTCCGTGCAAGAGTGCCACTTCTTTTAAGAAGATATCAGCAACATCTGCTGCCTTGTGAGTGGTTTTCAGTGGAATAAAATGGGCAGCTTTTGTAATCTTGTCCACGACCACCATGATCAAATCATGCTACTTGCTCATTCTAGGCAATCCTATAATAAAATCCATCGTCACCACTTCCCACTTCCACTCAAGAATGGGTAAAGGCTGCAGCAACCCGGCTGGGTGCCTATGCTCAGCCTTAACTTTTTGTCACTCCATACATCTGGCGATGTATTCATCGATCTCTCTCTTCATA
>ML781173.1:205678-256544 GCA_009831015.1 Picea engelmannii | reverse complement strand
TATGGCATACAAATTGGAGCTGCCTGCATCTTCACGAGTACACCCAATTTTCCATGTTTCATGCTTAAAGAAGGTTATAGGCGACAAGATCCCAGTTCAAACTATATTTCTAGAACTTGATGAGGAAGGAAAAATCATATTGGATCCTGAAGCCATCATTGACACAAGAATTTGCCAGCTGAGGAATAGATCCATTTCAGAGTATCTCATTAAATGGAGGAAACTACCAGCTGAAGACTCCACTTGGGAAGTTGAGTCTTTTATACAGAAGCATCCAGAGTTACTCAAGCGTTGCAGACAACACTTGTCTCAAGGGGAGGGGCATGTTAAGCCCTAATATTGGCTCATTACCCCTTAATTGGGGCATATTAGATTAGTAATGTTATTTTATTTATGTTGGCTTTAGGCCATTAGTTGTAATTATACCTCCTAGTCTCCTATATATACAAAGGAGACATTTTCATTTTTAATCATCTTGTACTTGAAAATTTAAGTGGGGTAAAAGGAGGTTGCCCCCTCGAAGAGGCTTATTATCTGAAATTATCTCTTTTTCAAGGCGTTGAGTATTTTTTCTGAGGTTCTTCTATGCTATATTGATATTTGGTTCTTAACACTTACACTGTTCAATCTAACCCATAACCAATCACAACACATCCAAGCTCTCCAACAACTTAATCATGCCTCTCAACCATACAATACGAATGCTACTCATCATGTATAACCAATCAACATACTATAGCAATCATATCAGCACCGAATCATAAGAGTGTTTCTCACTCCATCAACCAACACAAACCACATCACAACAACAATACCAAGAATGCCTCAAGCATTCTCCACACAACAAGCAAGAGTATCCATATACCAGAGTTTCTATGCCAGATCTGAGCCCATAGAATTTAGATCTAGAACCTACTTTAGTCTTCAAGAGCCTTTCATCATCTCAACCACAAGTCTTCATGAATTCATCCATTGTAGGCACCATGTCCTCATTCTTCCACGTATGTACACGCCCTGGCTCACTCGAGCCCACGTATACCTCAGAAACTAGGGTTTATAAACTTCCGAGACCTTTTTCATCATGATTTCAGACTTGTCGAAACTTTGATGCATCCATGAGATCCTCCATACACTTTGTCTCTCAGAATAGATCTTCAATACATGCTCAAGAGATGCACAAGGGATACATGAGAGATACATGAGAGATGTGTTCACAAGAGACCCTTGCCTCTTATTTATACTCTCCAAGTAGCTTCCTTAGAAGCATCTTCTAGGTCACTTAACCCACTTCTAGGTCACTTAACCCATTTCTAGGTCACTTAACCTATTTTCCTCATTTTTGGGGTTAACCACTTTCCATAATTAGAAAGTTCTCCATTGAAATATTCCTCATTGACTTTGTCACTTTTCTTTATCATTTAAACAATCATTTATTCTTTGCAATCTCTTTGACTTATTTGACCTTTTGGGGCTTCAAGCCTACATATGAGGGTCCTTCATCTTCGTAGGGCCATAACTCTCAAACCATGAGGAGTTGTGTGACATTCCACATACCACTGCAATTGGCATGACAAGAACTATCCATATAGGATAGTTTAACCAACAACTTCATTGATATTCATTGAATTATTCCACATATAAGCATGGGTTCTCCAACCATACTTCTAGGATAACTCAATTGTAAAGCGTCTTCCCGTGAGGGATTTCACCATAAGGGGACCACTTTGGAGTTCATCCATTTGTGCACCTTATCAACCATGATAAGACAATAATGATTCATCTTTACATCAACAATTCATGATATACCAATGAAACCACATCGATCCATATTCATCTATGCATCATATCAATGACATCATATGACTATTATTAGACATTGTTCATTTGACATCAATCAACATCAATCATTTGACATCAAACTTTTGACCTTTGACATCATTCAACCATCCTTTGGCATCAATCCTTTGACATCAATCAATCAATCATCCTTTGGCATCAATCAATCCTTTGACATCAATTAATTAAACCATTGGCATCAATGACAACATGATCCAACAATATCCCCCTTTGGCATTGATGGCAATACCAACATTGATGTCAACACCAATCATTGATGTCAACATGTATACAAGTCATCCTCTACATCAATAGTCATCAATCACATCAATGTGACTATCACTCCCCATCAATAATCATCAATCACATCAATGTGATGATTTCTCCCACTTTGACATCAATGGAAAAGGGTCATTCTCTCCTTGGGGATGCTCCCCCTGCTTGAATGCCTTCGATATTCCTCTGAGTAATCTCTCCCCTTTTTAGCAAGGGATATCACTCTAATGTAATACTAAATATATATCACTCATACTTCCCCTGTCACCATCACTCCCTCTGGAATTATGCCTCTATGATCTTTCTTCAAATATAGGGATCTTTCCTCCTAGAATCATAGGAAAAATAATGAATCCCCCTATGGGTATGTCTCCCCCTATCATCTCTGCACTATGAACAATATTCTTCTGCTGCAAATGTTATTGCTCAACTGGATCATAGAACAAGCACTCTTTCTATGATGATCCTTGGACCTGTCCATGCATCAAAACTCATTCCATACCATGAAGAAAAATATATGTCAACAGTGAAATAAAGAATCATGAATAAAACATCAACCAAGTACATCATGTACCAAATTGTGTGCCCACCATGCAAAACACCCATGTACATCAACACCATACAATGTGCCATAAGATATCATCAATGGAGTGTATCAACCATATGCCTCTACCAACATTCCAACCATGTGTGTCTACTAATATGCCAACCATGTGCATCTACCAATATGCGAACCATGTGCATCTACCAATATGCCAAACAAGTGTTATGATATGTCTCCATCATGAACCAAGTATCATAATCATGTATCTCAATGAATCAAGTGTCTCAATTATATCATCCCATATGTCATGTACCAAAGTATCAAGTAATACCAATGGTGTACGTTTATCCAAGTACTATCATCCAAACATATATCATCTATGAGTGTACCAAACATGTACATCGACTTGTATCACCACTTGCACCAAGCAACTACATCAACCATGCACCAATACCACAACTAAATGAATCCTCATGCATGTATGCCAAATCCACCACAAAAACATGTGCTAATCAAACTGCTAGTAGGTGCCTCTACCAATGTACTAGAAGTCTACCAATCATGCATCAACTCATCAATGATGTAAAACATAATCACCTCATCAACTCACCAAATACATGTTCCAAAATGTAGTCCAACTATATGCCAAATGCATGTATCAAGAAATCCATCAAATGTGCTTCTAATAATACATCATAAGATATATCAATGAAACTCAATTATGTACCAGCCATGTACCCCAACAGATCAGCCTCAATCCTCCATTCACTATGGAAAATACTAGGCATCCAACATAGCCTTTCATTATATATCATCACCATACATAATCCAATATGTAATCATGAAAACTTGTAGCAAACAATGTCAGAACCTGCAACAAACTATGTCAGACTCTGCATCATAGAGTTATACCATCACATCAAGCTGCAACCCATGTGCATAGCCTTTTTCCCTAGGCTTTACCATATATACACAGCCTCTTGCACAAACATATCACGTATGTACGTAACCTATTCAAGGTCAGCCTGTGTATGTATGTGATTGTTACCATTGTCACCCTCGTATGATTCAATAGATGACACACTTGATCTTTCCTTAAGGCTTCCATTCTTCTCTGTTTGTTTAGTTTTCTTCACCCACTTCTGAAGGTGTCCTTGCTTCTCATAACTTGAGCTCTAAGCTTCCATTTTTTCAAATATGTCTCCCTTTCTTACTTCATTCCTTCTTCTATTCGTGTTATATGAAGTCCTCATCATGGACTTTCTTCTTGTGTTCCAACAATCCTGGGATTTGTGGCCAAATCCACTATAGCTGTAGCATCTCATGCTATGACAATGAACAACAATGTGTCCTACTGGATCACATATCCAACACCTTATGGTGTTATGAAATCTTACATTATCTCTCCATGCATAAGATCTGCATTCCAAAGCTTTGTGACCATATTCATTACATGAATAACATTGACCATGAAAAATACTTCCATACCTTTGCTTTGGTGTCCATCTTCTTTGAGGTGTAAAGGTGGCTTCTTTTGTTCTTTTGAAATTTTCCTTTCGTTGTGTAGATGGTTGACTTGCAACATTATCCTCATCCTTTGAGAGTGATATATTTACCTCATGTTTCTTTTAGGTGCTTTCTTCAACATGTGTATTTTCTCTCTTGTATCCAAGACCTACTTTATCATTTGGTGATCTTTGACTTTCCAAGATCTCATTCATGATTTGTGAGCTATTCAAGAATTTGTTTGACTTCTCTACTTTCTTTCTAATATCAACAACTTCAATTTCTAGCTTATGACATGACTCTTCCTTTTCATTTACTTGATTCTTCAATAGTTTCTCTACCCTTTTGGCTTCTTCAATTTGGGTCTTGACATGGAAAATAATTTCAAAACTTTTGCTAATCTCAACATCTACCTTCTTATCTTCTTTTTTCTTCTTTAGTCTTGTGATCTTTTTTTCCTTTTCATCTAATTAAGTCTTATTACTCTCTTCTTGTTCTTTGAGCATTTCCTTTAACTTCAAGATGTTCCTTTGACTCTTCTTAAGAAAAATTTTAGTGTTATCCGAAAGATAGCTATAGTCGATATAATAGTGGTCGTTTTTATATTCATATAGACCCTCTTCAACTTTCTTTTGAAGTTCTAATAGTTCTTCTTCTACTTCTTCCATGGGATAACAATCAAATGATTCTATATAAACTATTTCTAGATTTTCTTCTTCACTTGTAGAGAAATATTCAACGTCATCACATGATTCTTTATCTTCAATTGAAATGTCTTCAAGATCATCCCATTTAGAAATAATGCAATCAAGAGTTTTTGGAGATTCTTTACCTTCATTGATCTTAATGGGTTTGTCTTCAATATCTTCCTTCTTGCTTTGGTATGTCTCCTCTAGATTTAGCCATAGATCCTTGGCGGAAGTGCATTGTCCCATGCTCTCTTTGATAGGGATTTAGAGTCCACTAAGAATGGTATTGAGATCCAATGCATCATTGTTCTTTCCTTCCCTTTGAGCTACAAAATTTGACTTTCTCTTCAAGGAAACTAATCCACCAATGGTTGCCTTCCAAATACCCACTCCCATTTCCTTCAAATGCACTCTCATATCTATTATCCAAGTAGAATAGTTTTCCTCATCATGGATTGGAACTTCAACATCCATTTGTTTGTCTATAGATCTCCTACAAGATTGTTAAGTCTTATAGTGAAGGCCTGCTCTGATACCAATTGTTCGACACATCAACTACACTGAGAGGGGGGGGGTGAACAGTGTAGGTCTCTTTTTCCCAAAACTTCCCCTTCACAAAACTCATTAGTTAGCAATCACCATTTACTCATTAATTATCTTTTTCATTTATAATCAGTTAAATGTGAACATACATCAACAACATATCATCAACAAATCATCACCACAAGGAACACAAGATGTATGTACAATTTTATTTTTATTATGGTCTATAATCCTTGGATTGTCAGCAAAAACTAAATAGAGTACAACTCTACAAGAGCACCAACTCTATAATTCAAGACTCGGCTTACACCCTCATCACCAACTGAGATGAGGCAACAATCCTCAACAAATATCAATATGTCAATAGGTACGTGACCTGTCGGTAGTGCAACATGTGTATGTATGCACCCTACTAGTAGTACAATTCGTGTATGCACATGGCCAGTCTGTACTACAGCTTGTGTATCACATCTAAGTTACTTAGGGTTTTCTCTTCAAGATCAACTCATATCCTCTGCAACCTTCAATCACATTCTCTTATGTCTTACACTATCCAATCTGACCCATAACCAATCAAAACACATCCAAGCTCTCCAACAACTTAATCATGCCTCTCTACCATACAATATGAATGCTACTCATCATGTATAAGCAATCAACATACTATAGAAATAATATCACCACTGAATCACAAGAGTGTTGCTCATTCCATCAACCAACACAAACCACATCACAACATCCATACCAAGAATGCCTCAAGCATTCTCCACACAACAAGCAAGAGTATCCATCAAGATAACTATGTAACCATACTAGAGTTTCTATGGCAGATATGAGCCCATAGAATGCAGATATGGAGCCTTCTTCAGTCTTCAAGAGCCTGTCATTAGCTCAAGCACAAGTCTTCATGACTTCATCCACTGTACATGCCCTGTCCTCATTCAGCCTGTGTATGTATGTGTCGCAGCTCACTGCAACCCACGTATACCTCAGAAACTAGGGTTTCTAAACTTCCAAGACTTTTTTCCATCATGATCCCAGACTTGCCAAAACTTTGATGTAGCCATGAGATCCTCCATACACACTCTCTCTCTCAGAATAGATCTTCAATACATTCTCAAGAGATGCACAAGAGATACATGAGAGATACATGAGAGATGTGTTCACAAGATACCCTTACCTCTTATTTATACTCTCCAGGTAACTTCCTTAGAAGCATCTACTAGGTCACTTAACCCACTTCTAGGTCACTTAACCTATTTCTAGGCCACTTAACCCATTTATAGGTCACTAAACCTATTTTCCTCATTTTTAGGGGTAACCACTTTCCATAATTAGAAAGTTCTCCATTTAAATATTCCTCCTTGACTTTGTCACTTTTATTTATCATTTAAACAATCATTTCTTCTTTGCAATCTCTTTGACTTCTTTGACCTTTTGGGGCTTCAAGCCTACATATGAGGGTCCTTCATCTTTGTAGGGCCATAACTCTCAAACCATGAGGAGTTATGTGACATTCCACATACCACCAGAAATGGCATGACAAGCACTATCCATCTAGGATAGTTTCACCAAAAACTTCATTGATATTCATCTAATTATTCCACATATAAGCATGGGTTCTCCAACCATACTTCTAGGATAACTCAACCATAAAGCGTCTTCCCACGAGGGCTTTCACCGTAAGGGGGGCACTTTGGAGTTCATCCATTTGTGCACCTTATCAACCATGATAAGACAATAATGATTCATCTTTACATCAACACTGCATCATATAGCAATGAAACCACATTGTTCCATCTTCATCTATGCATCATATCAATGACATCATATGACTATGATTAGACATTGTTCATTTGACATCAATCAACATCAATCATTTGACATCAAACCTTTGACCTTTGACATCATTCAATCATCCTTTGGCATCAATCCTTTGACATCATTTAATAAATCATCCTTTGGCATCAACCAATCACTTGACATCAATCCTTTGACATCGATTAATTAAACCTTTGGCATCAATGACAACATGATCCAACATCTATCCTATGTGTGGTTTATAATTGTCTTTATATTTATGGGTATTTCTTGTATATGTTGCATGTATATGTTTACTGTTATTTTAGTATGAATATATGCATTTATGAACTGTATTTGTCTGTTTACGCTTTATATATAAATTTCCTCAAGAGTTCTGTATGTATATATTTAATTGCATGCAGTTCAAAAAATTTATGTGGCATATCTCAGTTGGATGTTGGGTATGTTACAGTATGTTAAGCAGAAAATGAAATCATTTTCTGGAGTAGCATGGATCGGCTTGGGTGGTCAGGGATGCTACAAAAACCCTTGAATTTTAATCACCAAAGATGAGTGAAACTGAAAAGCACTTTCCATAATTATTTTTCAACAGTCATAGCGACAAAAGCAACACTCATTTTTAGCGCAACACAATCACATAATCCAAACATAAAGGAATTTTGAACACTATTCTCAGCTTGAAACTTTTAGATACCAATAGGGATGAACCTCCATTCAAATTCAATTTCCACAGTCGTGATACGCACATACATCCATTATAAACTTTGTAAAACAAGAAAATTATGTAAGAAAATCTAAGAGCCAACATCATGATTTTATTCGGAGCGAAGCTACAGTTCATGAATGGAGAGGTAAGAGCCAACATACCTGTATGGAAAATGCAAGAAAACCAATACGAAACACTATTATTTCTAAGGCCAAGCAAAATGGAGGAAACACTAGCCAAAGAAACTAACACAAATGTGAACCAAGTGAGGGTGGTGACCTCTAGGTAGGGTTAGAGCGATGTACAATAATCGCACATCATTTCTCACATTAATTTCCATCAAGTAGGAACAAGTACGAGCACACCCAATACATCCAATGCATAGTCCACTACATTTTCCACATAACATTTCAATCCAAAAATTGAATTTTCTTCCTTTCATTAAGCTCATAAGTTTTATATGCATACTCAACACTTAGCACCAAGACATGTCATGTCCCACATTCCTTGATAGTGAAGGATTGCCACCTTATAAAAATTATCAATTGCCCATATTAATAACAAGTATACCATAAGTGCAATATTCCATAACTATATGTGGCTCATGCTTGGAGTTTGAATCAACAAGTCAAAATATATGCGTAGTAAGAATAAACCAAGATGCTTATTAAAACACACATTTTTCCCTTTTCATTTCGTTTTCAAATTAAATTGCCAACACACCCATCATTTATCCAGAAAGTGGTTTCGAATTTTTGGGTTTTTTCCCAAACTGTAGAATCAATTTTGCAAGGTAGTCATGAGCACAATTAATAAAAGCATATTTTATCATCATTCCATAACGGGGTCACACGTATTTAGTATATTATTAAATATATATAAGTAATAAGGAATTGCAACCCATTTGCATGCAGCGATTCCATGTTGCGCTTTTTAGGCATCAACAAACTAGAGACTCCATAGGTAAATATGTTCTCAATAGATTTAGAACTCAGAATGTTCAATTTCATAGATCGATAGAAGTAGGTGATTGAAAATTGCTGAAAATAATAGTTATGAAATAGGGGGGAAAAGATGGTTTAAGGGAAATAATGAGACTGGACTTCGGGGAATAACTTATGGAAAGTGATATGTATGAGGGGAGTTGGTCCTATATGTATAACAATTGAATAAGACGTAGCAGATAATGTTTTTTAGACTTTCAAGGAGAATGCTTAAGATATGTTCTTGAATCTTAGGATGGAGGGAAGAAAGGGATAACAAAAACAAGGAAGAAGACAAAACCAACTATACTACAACAATATTGATAAAATATATATATTTAAGTGATGTCTAAAAGGAGGACATTGTGATAGCTATGTGCATATTATTTTTCATCAATCAAAAATACTTACAGAACGACATTCTTATGCCAAAACTGACCCAGACTTTATTTTTGATGATTACGAGAAACAAACAACAGAAATTAAAAACTCAACAAACCAGAGTAAAAAGGAAAACAATAAGACAAAAGGCTATATACAGCAGTCTTGTTTACACAAGAGTTAATGATCAATTTGGTTCCACATAATGTTTCAAGTGGGAAAAATTACTACTGTAAGAGAAAAATCACTCCTCCAAATCCTTTAGGAGGTATGAGTTTGTTCCTAGGATAAAAGTGATGTTGAAAGGACCTAGACATAATTTTTAGAATTTAGAATGTCTCCCTCTTTCAGCATGGGCTAAGTCCCATAGTAATATGTTTTCATCAATATTGAATTCAACAATGTTTTCCCGCTTGTTAAACTACTTTTTGACTGTTTGTTGCCTTGTTTTTAGGTTCTCCAAGGAATTGTTTTTTTCTTCCAGGGTTAACAATGCATTTATCCTCTGGGGAACATTAGAAGAATTTAATTCTCCATTCTGTAACATCAGCCATAAAGAGGAAATATCTATCTCAGTAGGTAGAATATCATCTTGGCCATATAAGAGCTGAAAGGGAGTAAATCTTGTACTTTCTTTGGTGGTTGTGTGGTCTTCCGAGAGAGCACATGTGAGAAGAGTGTGCCACTGGTGCGATTTGTCTTCTATGATAATTTTTATGATCCTAACCAGATTATTGTTAGTGGACTCTTCTTTCCCATTTCTCTGAGGATAATAAGCAGATGAAGTGAAATGTTTGACCCCTAACTTAACCAGAAAATGAGCCAATTTTGTAGAAATGAAGGTTGGGCCATTGTGTAATGATCTCTAATGAGATGTTGAATCTGGAAAATATATTAGATTCTAGGAAAGAAATTACCTTCTCATCTTGTGTGTGTCTAAGAGGGACAACCTCATTCCACTTAGTAAAGTAATTAGTGGCTTTCAAAATAAGGATATGCCATGCAAAATATGGAGGATTGATAGGACTAATAAAATCTGGATTTCCCTTTTAGAAAAAGGGAAATCTGAGAGGAAAGGTTGTAGAGGCATTCCAGAAAGGCGTTCTTTCCCAACAAATTTTTGGCATTTATCACGGGATCTTGCAAATTTATATGAATCGTAGAATATCGAAGGCCAGTAGTAACCATTTCTTATGATATTAAAGGAAGTATCCTTAGCAGAAAAATGGCCACCGATGTGAATGAAAAAAGATGATGATCCATGGATTTCGAATAATAACTTTTGTGCTTCTTCATCATTTACACATCGAAGTAACAAACCATCAATAGACCTCCTAAACAAAAAGTCTCCTAAAATGATATACTTGAAAGATTCGAGGCTGCGTCTCCTTCTCTAGTGAGGATCCAGCTCATATGGACACTTTTGATACTGCAAATAATACACCAACTTTTTATACCAAGGATGTTCAGCTATAGAAAGATTTTTATTTTCAATATAGAATAATGTTTAAAGAGGATTATCTTGATTGTCAATTTCTTCACCTGGTTCAGGGTGCTGACTTAAGTGAAGGGATAAGTCTCTTCCCTTGATTGTATTTGAATTCATGATTATCAAATCATTCTCCTGAATATTTGCAAGCCAATGTGTGAGTTTTCCTGAAAGATAAGTTTGTGAAAGAAAAAACTTGACAGCGGGTAAAGGGACTTTTACCTGTGTGTTTTCCCAAAATAAAATGGAGAATTTTTTCTATAGCCTTGACAAGAGAAAAAGCATGTTTCTCAATTTAAGAGTGTTTGATTTCATCATCTGATAAACTTTGTCTCATGTAAGCTACAGGTTTTTCATGGTTTTGGTCATCACTTTGTAAGAGGATAGCATAAATTGCTTCCTCGGTGGCATTAGTATATATGATAAAATATTTCTCAAAATCTAGTTTCACTAGAACCGAAGTGGAACTGATTGCTTTATTAATCCCAAGGAAATCATTATCAATGTCATCTTTCCAAGAAAAATAACGATTGTTCTTCAGAATATTATGGATTGGTTTAACCATGACAGCAAAATCAGGAACAAACATACGGAAAAAATTAATAATACCCATGAAATCTTGAACTTATTTATTGGAGGTGGGGGCAGGAAGGTTTAGAATGGAAGTAATCCTCTCGGGATCTATGCTTATCTCTGAATAAAAAAAAATTATGACCGAGGATTTTTCCCTTCGTAACACCGAAAATAGATTTGGAAGGATTTAAAGAAATGACAAATTTTATGCAATGCATGAGAACTTTTATAAGATGACCAAAATGATCCAACCATTTTTTGGAATAAAAAATCAAATAATAAAGATAAACTTGGATAATATTACTGATTAGATCGTCAAAATATATTTGCACAACTCTTTTAAAAGTGGCACTTGCATTAGACAAGCCAAAAGACATGCATTCATAAGCAAAATGTGCCCCAATGTGTGGTAAATGTGGTTTATACCTATCAGTACTTTTTACCTTGATTTTATTATAACTGAAAAAACCATCAAGTAAGGACATCATTTGAGACCTTGCAAACTGTTGTAAAATCATTTCCATATTAGGAAGTAGAAAATGGACTTTGACACTTCCTCTGTTCAATGTGGGGAAATCGACGAATAATCTGATCTGGCCAGTAATTTTTCGAACAGGAACTAGGTTTTAAACCCACTCAGAATACTTAACTGGAAATATTATATTGGCTTTCAACAATTTTTCCAATACTTTTTGAATAGTGGCTTCAAGCGCAGGGTTAATAGGTCTTTGTTTCTACCTAACTGGTTTTACCCCTTCCTTGATAGGAATGGCATGTTGTATGAGAGTAGGATAAAAACCATGAAGATCCTTGTATGACCATGCAAAAACATCTTTAAATTCACAAAGTAATTCTGTGAATTTTTCTTTTTCTTCATATTTAAAGAACATTGGGCACCTAATTTAATGATCTTTGGAGATTTGGATGTCCCAATATTCAAGGAAATGGTATCACTAACTTTCCTTTTCGAATCCTCTTCCTTATGTGTTTTTGTGTTGCCTACATCACTTGATGAAAATGAACTTTCGAGAGGAGTCAAGCCTTTAGGAAATTTGTCATCTTCAATAGAGATGATTTCTTTGGGCTTAAACAATTCATTTTTTATGAAAGCACAAATGCCTTCGTCACTTGGGAAAACCAAACATGATTCTACATTATCGAGGATGTGAGGATGATATAAAGATTGAAACGTAAAATCAGGTCTTTGAGGTAAAACTTGTCGGGTGGGGTATGCTGCAAAAATAGTTAGCCTATCAACCATTGAATTAAGTTCCCTCTTAACATGAGTGATCTTAAACGATAATAGATTTGAAATAAGAATCCTAGCAGCTTGAGCATAACGTTTAAGTAACTTATTTCTTGGTGAATAAATCTTGTGTACAAGATTCACAACAAGTTAAGAATCACCAAAAACTATAAGGTGGCCACAACCAAGGTTATATGCATTTTCGATGCCTAGCAATAAGGCCTCAAACTCGGTGACATTGTTTGTGCAAGAAAATTCCAATCTATAAGAAAAATTGTGGATTTTACCTATAGGAGAATATAGAATTATGTCAGCTCCATTACCTTCGTTTGAACATGAGCCATTGAAATGCATGTGCCATATGCCATCATATAAATCAATACGTTCAAGCATAGTGTCACCCTCATCAACAAAGATAGATTACACTCCCAAATGTTCTTCGAGATAGTTTACATTAGTTTGGGGAACGCTCTCTATATACAGTAAAATTCTTCCTTCCCTAAGGACTATAATGTTCTTTATGTTCCAAGGGATGAATAAATGTGTTCCATCAAGTGATAGTTATCCACCAGTTAAATCTTGCCATTCTCTTCCTAAAATAATTGAATAGTTACTCACCGACATATCAATTACTTGGATGTTGAAGGTTGTTCTTATCTCGGAATGTGCGCACAAAACTAAGTTTACATCCTTGATTTCTCCTATAGTTGATTGTTTCAAACTATTATAAGAGAGAACGCTTCTAGAATTTTCGTTAGTGCATGATAATCTAAGCTCTTGCATGATAATTTTAGACATTACACTTGGACCATACCTGCCATCAATTAGGAAACAATGAGATATTTTATCCATGATTTTTACTGAGATATATAAAGGGTTTTTTTTTACAAGGTTCATAAAATTATTTAAACCTATATTATTTACTATTGAATCCTCTTAATTTGACTCTTCAAATAGATTGGCTATGGTAGAAATTTTACCTTCCATAAATTTTTTAATATGCTTTTGTTATTCTGGGATGACAACCATGTCCCAAAGAGTAGAATCAACTTTGATATGAGACAATTGATTAAGGATATCATAATTAGAAGAGGGGAGAGGATAAAACACTCCTTGATTATCCAAAATTTTGACATTTTGCATATCATCACTTTGAGAAGATGAGCTTGGGCTAGAATAAGTGTAGGGAAGGTCATATTTTCCCTTGGAAGTGTAAGATTTATTCCTGGTATTGATTACCATAATATCTTCTGGTTCAACCCAATGTAAAACAATGATCGTGGTATTGGGCCTTTTAACAAAGAGCTTGTCCCTAGAAATTCTCTTAACTTCGCAAGTTCTCTCCTCGTGATTTTCTTCACAGAATTTACACCAACTGGAAGCCATAATGGCCTTTGGCTGAAAAGTGTTTTCATTAGTATTCCTAAAAGGTGCTAAGGAAGAAGAAGATGCCCCAGGGGTAGAGGAAGAGGCATTTCCTTTTCTCTCATAGGATATCATCCTATTATTCATATCTTTCATGAGTTGTAAAAGGGAAGACATGTATGTTTTCTTAACCAAGTCTCCCTTAGGGAGAACCATTCTTTCAAGTTTCTCTTCATATTCTAGGAAAGTCTGAAGATTGAAACCAATATTTCCAATAGACTTCTCTTAAAGTCTATGACGATAAGGGTAAGGTAATGGATTATAATAATGCATGAAAGAAGCCTAATTTTGAGGGCAAATTAGTTCAGGGATTTGCTTATATAATTTGGTGAAGAGAATGTTAAAATATTTAATGGTTTCACTATCCTTATAGTAAATATTATTGTATTCCCTTAACTGCTCAGTTGGACTCTTGGGTTGTCCATAAGTACACTTAAACCAATCAATCAATTCTTCCCAAGTGGAAAGGATTTTGGGAGGGAGATCAAAAAAATATGTTGCAGCTTTCCCTTCGAGAGAGTTGAAAAATAAATGCATGCAATTTTCATTATCGTTATCCCCTATGTTATTACAAACATTAGAAAATTCTACTAGGTGTCCATTTCTAGTAATGATGCCATTTCCCAAAAACCTAGGTAAACAGTCTTTGAATTTTGGTAATGGGTGAGTGGCCAGTGTGAGATTCAAGGGAGAAGATATGTGCCATGGGTTGGTCATAGCATCTTATTCAAATTGGAAAAGTACATATTTCTTTATGACTTTAGCATGATTGGTAGTGGATTGAATAGGGATTTGATGGTTGTAGATACTACCAATTACAGATGAAGTAGAAGGTTGCAAGGAGGAGGCAACTCCTATGCCACTACCACTACCCACAGATGTCATTTTGAAGGTGATAGGTATGGGTAATAAAGATGAACTGGTAGAATCGGATAAGGTTTGCCTAAGAGAACTTTTTTGTGTTAATAAGACAATTTTCCTCCTTCGTATTTCAAAAATAGGGGTAGCTTTAGGGAACAACCCTCTTATCCTTTGCAAAATGCGAGGATTAGAGGACATGAAATGAAAGACCAACAAGGTAGGAAAAAGGGGGGTTATTGTTGATTTTATGGGCTACCTTTTCCTTGCTTCCTAGCGTTCACGAATATTTATGTCCCTTTCAATTAATTCCCAAGAGTGTTCAAGTTAAGCACAAGTACTAATAGTTTCCAAAATAGTGTTGAATAAATTTAATGCGATGTTGGCTTTGTCATCAAGACTATTTCCAATATTGGTTTTTCTCGTAAGAGGTATTGTCATGGAAAAATCAATCAAAGAGTAATTTGATAAAACAGAAAAATAAAATACAATTGGGATACAATCAAACAGAGAGATATAGAAATATAGTTGGGAATGTTACCCGGGGTTTATAGCCTTAAAATGAAAGAAACAATCACTTAATCCATAGGTCTTAAGTACAAGAGACCAAGGCTAGTTTTTTATGCATTATATGTAATTGTGCAAAGAAATAAACTTAGAATAAATTACATGAGTATGTACATGGAGATAAAAGAAAAATATGAACCAAATCATCAAAATACATATTTGATATTGAAATCAAAAGTCTGATTTTTATATTGATTTCATTCTGAGATACAAACATGAATTCTATTTACAATCCCCTACGAGGGTAGCGACCAAAGTCATATTTAGAAGCGTCTGATGGGAGCCATACAAAAATAATCTGAAAACAAAAGAAAACTGAAGCTAAAAATCTAGATCAGCTTCCCACAAAATGCTCTCACTTGACTCTGAAAAATATTATTTATCAGTCATGAAATTTAATTCATAAACAAACAAGAACACACAGACTGCCAAAGATAAATCATACACCTTTTCATAGGGACCTAACCTCCCTAACCCCTCACGTAGGTAGAATAATATATTTCCATGTAATAAAGGCCAATATTAATAAGTCCTAGCAATAAGGAAGAATAAGTCAAATGTAATAAGACATAATAGAAGCTTCTGCTTCTAGAAGGATCTTCCTCTAGATTGTTCTTTTGAATAAACATATTTAGTATAAATAGGAGTAGAGGGTATGAGAAGTTTTGTCTTGGATATTATTGTAATAGATCTCTGCTCTGTTGGAGGTTTCCCCCTCAAAGAGGCAAGTGAACATTGCTATCATTAATCAAAGTTATCTTTCTGGTGTTATTCTAGTATTATTCTAGTATTGTTTTCATTATATCATTTCTTCTCTGCCATTTCTAGCTAAAATATTTATGTTCTGCATACTATTTTATATATGGAATACTACAAGTGGTATAAGAGCACCTTCCTTGACATAAATTTGTGGGTTAATTTTTTTTTTCAAGATAGAGATGTATTTTGACCTCTTAAAGCTAAAGATATATGTCGTTACATGCATAAACCCGTGGTTAGGGATTCATACACGTAGGAAATACAAGTGGTACCTAAGTGCACATCTGTTGGCCACCCTAGTAACCCTTGTTGGTACCCCTTCGAGTGGTAGTGCATCAAACAAAACCTTCATACGGATTGACCTAGATATCCTAAATCCCTCCATAGATAAACCAATTGGTTGCCTGACTGTGATAGTGCCACTGAGAATAACACTCAGGAAGATACTCTCTAGTACCTGGGTAGTCGGGTAGTACGACTAAGGGCACGGTCTAGCCTCCTTAGTTTTTTCCCTGAGATATTGGGCCGAGTACTACTGTTGGACCCCACACATATATCATATAGTTATATCATAGGGAAAAACCTTGTCTATAGAACCCTTGAATACCCTAACCCTTGGGACAGAAAAAAAAAATTAAATAAATAAAAAATAAAAAATAAAATAAAAATAAAGACAAGATCTATTGTTGCGCAATTGTGCCTCCTGCATTCGGGTTGTGAAATTAATACACAGTTATTCTAGTTAAGTATTTGAGACCTATTCCCATTTGATTCCTCTCTTCTCCCTTATCACAGTCATACCTATCATTTTTCAGCAAAAAAAAAAATCTTGTGGACCCAACCCCCTTCCAACACCCTTATTTGGGCCTTACCCCATTGGATTCCCCTCGTCACCCTGATCATTGTGATACACTTCACCCATAATCTATTTTCTATGTGGTCCCATCCGTCCCTTTTCATTTTCCCTCTTCATCATGTCCCAAACTCATAGCCAAGACTTGGAAGCTCGCTTTGATTCCTTATACTCTAATTTCACAGAGACCCAACAAGAAGTGAGATAACTCAGTGCCATTTTTTCCACCATCAATAAAAACATGCATTCCTCCATCGAATCCAAAATGGAAACCATCAAACAGGACCTCACTACCCAGCTTGAATCCTTCAATACCCATCTTTCATTCTTCATTATGATGATTTGCGCCAAGTTGCATATCCCTATAGATCTTCCCTCCTCTGAACCACCTTTTCAATCCGAAGGTGAAACTTCCTCCAATTCCCAGACTTTTTGTCCCCATCACTTTCAGTGTGACCTACGCCTTTCGCATGTGGATGTGACCAAATATGATGTCTCAGATCCCACTGGACGGGTAACTCAAATGGAACATTATTTCTCTTTGTATGGCATTACATATGAGTTGGAGAAACTATGGTATGGTGTTCTCCATGTAGATCAAGAATGTTGGCAATAGTGGAAATGGAGAAAAAATGTTTGCCAAGGGTATGTGGCTTGGACACAATTTGTGGCAAAGATTTATGAACTCTTTAACACTGACACCAACCATTTATGTTGTTTCACAAAGTTGAAACAATCTGGCACAGTGGAAGACTTTATAGCCACTTTTGAGCAATTGGATTTCCATACAAAGGGATTGTCTGATGCTTTTTTTTTAGAAGTTTTTATCAGTGGCCTCAAGGATGAGATTTGTTTCCATGTCCTCATGGCTCAACCTCAGAGTTGGGTGGAATATACTAAAAGACATAAGGAATCACAACAGGTTGTCTCTTCTCAAACCCAAAAACCCTCCTTTATTCCTCACACTAAACTAGTCACTCCCACTCCTCCTTCTACTCCACTAAAGATCCAAAAATTGACCAGGGAATAAATGGTTGAACACAAAATCAAAGGCCTTTGTTATAATTGTGATGAAAAATATTTTCCTGAGAACAAGTGCTAGGAACAAAATATTTTTATGGTCATCACGGAGGATGTTTCGGAAGACGATGTTGAGGCCCCCCTTGTGGCTGAGTCATATGAACCCACTGACATGACCCCACCCTTCGACCCTCCCAAATTCGAACAGGTCATTTCCCTAAATGCTCTCACTAGCTTCTCTACTCCCCAAACCCTCAAGATAATTGGTTACATTAAGAATTAGAAGGTCATCATTCTTGTTGATAGTGGAAGCACCCATAATTTTTTTCATCATTGCATTTCCCAAGAAACTAATTTCTATATTTGCGTTGTCAATAATTTTCAAATCATGATTGTTAATGGCGGGTCCATGAAATTTCGGGGGCATTGTGAAAATGTGTTTCTCCAAATTCGTAAGTACCACATGAAATATCATATATTTTCTACCGACATGGGAGGTTATGACATTGTGTTGGGTGCATAATGGCTAAGGACTTTGGGTCTCATTCTCATGGATTTTAACGAATTAACCATGTAATTCCACGAGGAGGTCCAACAATATAAACTCATAGGCATCACCTTCGGTTCCTCATAAATCATCATTTCCCATCTTATGGAAAAGCTGCTCAAAAAACGTCATTCTAGAATTATTGCACAACTCCATGCCATTCAATCCACTGAGACACCCTATGTGTCGCAGGACCTCCAATCCATCCTCTCAAAACATCAAGTTGTTTTCTCCACTCCCCAAGGATTTCCTCCTTCCTGTGGTGTTCATTACCATTCCATTCCCCTTGTCCTCATCATCCTTCCCCCCAATATACATCCCTATCATCATCCCTTTTCCCAAAAAAATAAAATTGAGAAAATTCTTAAAGAATTTCTCACCGCAGGTGTTATCCGTCCTAGTATGAACCCCTACTCTTCACCTGTGGTCATGGTCCTTAAGAAATGAGGTTCTTGGAACATGTGTCCTAACTTCCGTGCCCTCAACAAACTCACCATTAAAGACAAATTTCTCATTCCTGTCATTGATGACCTCTTGGATGAATTCAGTGGTGCCTAGTTCTTTACTAAACTTGATCTTCGTTCTAGCTACCACCAGATACGTATGAGTGATGTCAACATTCCTAAGACTTCATTTCGAACTCATGAGGGCCACTATGAGTTTTTATTCATTCCCTTTGGCTTGTGTAATGCTCCCTCCACTTTCCAAATCCTCATGAATCATGTCTTCCTTCCTTTTCTCCATCATTTTGTCTTAGTTTTCTTTGATGATATCCTCATCTATAGTAAAACCTGGATAGCCTATCTTTCTCATGTGGATCGAGTTCTATATCTACTCTCTCAACACTAACTTTTTCTCAAACAATCTAAATGTTCTTTTGTATCCTCAGAAGTCAAGTACTTGGGTCATCTTGTTGGCAAGGCAGGTGTCAGGGTGGATCCTAAAAAGAATGAAGCTATGTCGGATTGGCCTTGCCCAAAGACTCTCAAAATCTTGCATGGATTTAAGGGTTTAACAGGCTATTATCGCAAGCTTGTTAAGAATTATGGAAAGATTGTGGCACCTCTCACTACTCTCCTTAAAATGAATTCTTTCACTTGGACTCCCGCAGTTGATCAGGCCTTTCAAACCTTGAAGGTGGCCTTCCTGATTTCACAAATACCTTTGTCCTAGAATGTGATGCTTCCAGGAGAGGAATTGGAGTAGTCCTTATGAAATATGGTCGGCCTTTGGCCTTCACCAGCAAACAACTATCAAAGCAACATTTGGGCAAATAAATCTATGAAAAGGAAATGTTGGCTATTATGCATGCAGTGGATATTTCACACCCTTATCCATTGGGGCAATGCTTCCAAATTAAGATATATCATCAAAGTGTAGCAACAAAAATGGGTGACTAATCTCTTTGGATATGATTATGAGATAATTTACAAGAAAAAAAAATACATTATGGTCGTTGATGCACTTTCAAGAAAAAATGAGGATAAAGGGTCCCTTTTTTCCCTATCCTTCATTGTACTAGATTGGCTCCAAGATTTTGACCAGGAATGGCTACATGATCCCAAAAATTTTCATTTGATACAATAATTGCAGGCCAATTCTCTAGTTTCCCCATGGTACTCTTGGCACAATGATGAGTTTTGCTACAAATTTCATTTGTATTTAAGTAAACAGTCACAACTTAAATCCACGGTACTTTCTGAGCTTCATGCTACACCCACAGCTGGGCACTCAGGTTTACCAAAACATATGACCGAGTCAAACATTATTTTTATGGGATGGTATGAAACAGGACATTCACAATTTTTTGGTGGAATGTGATTTTTTTCAATGCAATAAGGGTGAAACAATCAAAGCTCCTGGCACACTACAACTACTTCTAATTCCACCTGCTATTTGGAGGTATATTTCTATGGATTTTATTGTGGGATTACCTAAATCGAGAAATAAATCAATTATCATGGTGGTAGTTGATCGCATTTCTATCTATGCTCATTTATGTGTTCTTCAACACCCATTTATAACCTCCACTTTGGCTCAATGTTTCATGGATCGGGTCTTCAAGATTCACGGCATGCCTCATTATATTTTTTTTTTATCAAGACCCCACTTTCACCAGCAATTTTTGGCAAGAAATGTTCAAGATACAAGGCATGAATTGCATCTCAACACAACTTATAATCCGTAGAATGATGGTCAAACTGAAGTTGTCAACAAGTGTTTGGAAACATACTTGAGGTGGTTTGCATCAGAAAGGAAAAATCAATGGGCTCAATGGTTACTGTTGAGGAAAAGATATGAAATGATCTTACTCAATCATTTTGAGATCTTACTTGTCCAAAGAAATATAGAAGGTAATATCACCCTATGTTTATAGCCATAAAAAGTTGTTTCATAATCCACAAGTATTGGTTACAAGTGTTTAGGTTGATTTTTTATAAATGAAAGTCGCTGAAAAATTCAATATTTATGTAATTTTCTCAATATAACAGATGCAAAAATAAATGTAGAGATAGAAGTCAAAATACCAAGTCAATAATAAACACAGATGAGACATAAAGCAATCGTTTATTCCATTCCAATTTATCAAAAACGTGTTCCCTTTACAAAATTCCCTGAGGAATTCGGACCAAAGTCAAAATTAGATGTCCCCGATGAAAACCATACAAAAGGACTTCCGAAAGAAAGTAAAAAATTGAACTTTAAAAGATGGATCAGCTTGCCACAGATTGTTTCCCACTCGACTCTACACAATAGCCTTTATCAGTCATGAAATTTAATTCATAAACAGACAAGTCTACACAGACTATCAAAGATAGATCAACACCTCTGAAAAACAAGTGTCTAAATGATGTAATTCAGCCCTGAATTTTGTTATCTACAATAGGACCCTACTATCATAAAAGAGAATTAGACTTTCAATGAATTAAAGAATGAATGAAAACTGAATTATCTCAGCAAAACTCAAAGAGAATACCTTAGTTTTATTTCTCCTTCTATTCTACTCTTGTTCCTCCTTTTCCTTTTTCCTTTAAGCAATCACAATTAGTTGAAGTAGTTAAAATACCCTTTTAGTTAAGTTAACTAAAACTCAACCAACTTTTTAGTTAAGGGGGAAAAGTAATAAAATCATAATAAGGGATTTTTTAATAAATAATAACTAGTAGGTAGGACCCCTTGTGGCTCCCTTTAGTTCTTTAACAAACATAACACAACTAGTTAATCAATCAAACACATTCCTCCTTGTGGCTCACATCATCACTCTCATAATTTGATAATTTATATCAATGATAATTGAAATCATTTCCAAAAATATATTATCCATATATCCAAAAAAATAGTGTGTTGTCCAAAATTTTAGAAGTCAATTGTTCTCAACAATCAATAAATAAAAACACTTAGAACCCATATTTTCCACTATGGGAGGCAATATTCCCCTTGTTGTTGTTGTCACCCTTTGATCTCTTTGAATTTTCCTTAGGCTATGTGGAGCCTTTAGGCCTAATCTCACTAACAACATGAGAGAAATCATCTCTCAAATGCATGCAGGAGGACACAGATTTGGAAGAGTCATTTGAGGGAGAGGAGGGGGCAGCAACAGCTTTTCCTTTGTTAGGATCATGGTGGGCCTCGGTTTTTAACCTTTTTCTTGCATGGGAATACTGTACTGGTGAGTGGGCAGGGGAAGCTTGGACAATTTGATTAACAGGTAGAGGAGTAGGTAGAGACAAGTTAGTCCAGTGTTGGCCCTTGACCAATTTGTGAGGATCCTTGGTCATGTTTGACCTACTTTTGGGATTTCAACAGGTTGTCGAAGGCGGAGTGCAAGTCGAAGCGGAGATCGCGAGATCTCGGCCCCTTTTTAGGGATTTTTGAGTTTTGGGCTTATGTAACGGGTATGGGGATGTCGTCCCATGGGTTTACCCATGTTTATTTCCTTTTTGTAATCTATAAATAGAAATCTAGGTGATGTAGGAAGTAGTCCAATCTATGTGATCGAAGAGAGGCTAGACACTGTGCTAAGTGCAACTTGTAAGTGCTTTGTGCATGCTATGTTGAGAACTTGCAGAGCTAAGTGCAAGTGATTGTAAGAGGCTGTGAAGAGGATTTTTGTTGTAACTCGGGGAAAGAGAATCTAGTGGAGTGCGTGTAGATCTCCTTTCCTCTGCAGAGTAAGATATCATGGCTTTGTGCATGTAGAAGATTGACGGAAAGAAATAAAGAAGAAGAGTTGGTGGACGTATCCCCAGGGTGGGGATGAACCTTGTATACTCCATGTTTTGGTTTCTTAGTTCTTTATGGTTGTTCTCTTATTTATGTGGTTAAAGGCTTAGTGCACAAATATATGCTTAGAAGAATCTAATGTGATAGCTTAGTGTTGAATAATCTGAATGAATGCTAGATCCGATTTGTGTTGTTATGCTAAGTGCTTGAGTCTATTGGTTCTGTGTGAATACTGCGCTGATCTATTATTAGGGTTTAGTTGCGTTGTAAGCTAAGACTGAATATTGATGAACTATAACTACTAAGTGATATGTTAAGGTGTTACAATCACAGATCTTTGTCCCAGCTAAGGTTGCAGACATTTGAATCCTGCCACCACCCCTACCTCTACCTCGGGTGAGACTTCATCTGCTTCGCAAGTGTTGTTGAAAGGGCCGGTAGTTAGGGTTTTTTTGGTGCATTGTTGTAACTATCAAACCCTGGGTCTACCCCTGTGCCAACAAATGGTTCTGTTGTCGGGACCTGAAACTATGACTGCTGGGAACTACAGAAAAGAGAAAGATTTGTGCATAGATCTGTTTCCCTAGTGCGTAGCATTCTACTTGACTTGTGAAGCTCTATGCCAAGAAGAAAAGTCAGATTTGAAGAAAAGAGGTAAGATCTTAAAGCTTTATGCTCTGATAAAAGTAAAGTAAGAAGTTTTGGTTAAAGAGGTAAGATCTTAAAGTTTGGTGCTCTAGTAAAGCTAAGAACATTGAACGGTTTTGATTGAAAAGGTAAGATAAGTGGAATTTTTTTTTTCAAAAGTATGGATCTAGGTATGTTTGATAAATTTTGTCCTAGCTTGAAAAGTAGGGCACAACTAAATAAAAGAAGGTTTGATATGAGTAGATATGACAAAAATAGTGAAAGATATGTTATTCCTATGCATAGAAAGAATGTTTGGACTAACAAATAGATGCAAGACCCTAGAAATATTTTTTTGCAGGTTAGCTACTATGATCCTAGTGCGCAGTACAGGGAAGGTTGGGGATCATTTAAAAGAAGGAGAGGATTAACTCTTTTCTATAGTTGCAGAAGACTGGGACATTTTTATAAGGAATGCCCTGGTAGAGGTCCTATTTTCCTTTGTTGTAAATATATGGACCATGAAGTTTTGGATTTCCCTAGAATGATTGCTAAGGTTGAAAAAATGAATATGAGACAAGAAAACCCTGAGAAAGGTAAAGAAACTGAGACCATGACAGAACCCCATAAAGAATCAGAGAATGTCTTGGTACAAATGAAAGAAACCATGAATGATTAAAAGAATATCAACCTATCAGAGACCTTCAAAGAAAAAGAGTGCATAGAAGAAAGAGACTTCGACAGTGACTTTGTCCTGGATGAAGAAACAAAGGTAAATATCATGACAGAAAGAACTTCGGAGACTTTAGGAAATCCTGCTATGATTCCTTCATTGGGAGGAATAAGATTATTTAGAGGAAAGTTGATAACCCTATGTGGAAGACTAACCTAGATATCTATGAGTGTTCATGGAACCTCGACGGAGGAAGATTTTGAGGTTGTTAAATTTGTTGATAACAATGCCCCATTTTATATATTACTAGGAAAACCTTTGATTGAAAAGGATCAAGCAAGAAGAAAAGAAGAGGAAGTCTCAGAGTAGAAGAAGCAAGAATTAAAATATTTCATGACTAGGAGGATAGCACACTTGATTGAAGAACAGGAAAACATATCAAAGCTACTTAGAACCAGAAGCTTGGGTGTCAAAGTTGAAATAATGCAAGCAGACTCACAAACGAGTAGAATACCTAACCCAGATAGAGAAGAAGTATTAATCTCTAACCCTATGAAAGAATCTCAACAATGCGAAGTTACTATGCCAAAAGGAGATAAGAATAAGAATGGAAAGAGGAATACCGACACGAAGATCACCAGGAAGAAGGCTAGAAAGCTCAATAAGAAGAGAGAAAATATAGAAAAGTTCCAAAAGGTTCCAGAGGGGACTTCACAGAAGGAAGGTTTGTAAGACTGGAACTTCTCCGAGATATCAGAACAACGCAACGTGGCACTTCGCCAGGGAGAAGCGTTATAGCAACGAATAGAACTGCATTGATGAAGGCCTCTCATCTATTGGAGAGATTTGTTACATTGTGTCTACTTAGTCCATCGACTATTGCACCGAGAACACTTTTTCTGAATTGTATCCAAGCCAACTCATTGTTATTGCACTGTGTTTATTGATATCGACACCTATTCCATTGCCTTGTGCACTCATTCATCCACCCGATTTATCCGATATTGATCATGTATGTCAGGCAAGCTCAGCGCCACAGAGAAAGTCGTCAAACAATTTCTCATCGATCTCATGGATGAAAAAGTAATGGTCGTGGGTATTCAAGCATCATCAATGAGAGGAGTGCAAGCCTCTCTGTCGACTCCTTACAGATCCGGACCGACAGTGGAGAAGAGAACCAAGCACAGAGATGACCTAGCAAATGTGAAGTTAATCCTGACCATCCTACCCAACTACATCCCGCCTCTGGTTGGTGCGGTGAGTCATGACAGTGTCTCAAGGGACTTTGATTACACCATAGTTACTGCATACCTCCTAAAGGGGATACGTGTAGTTAGAATGAAACAGGATAAGATTGCGACATTCAAGTTCAACGAATTCAACCTAGGAGACCGTAAGAACCATAGTATGATTTCTCCTTACAAATACTTGACTAGGACAAAGGGGAAGAACTCGAAAATAATCCCCCATCCATGGACTATGAACCTCGTGCAGTCCACCCTCTTGAATGTAATGAAGATTCCCCACTTTGGAAGGCACCAAGAGGTTAAAACCTGTGTTAATATCCTACTCTCATGCTACCATGGAAGCAACCTATGGCTAGACCGATGCATCATAGTCGATCCGACGTTGATCCATAATATCACCAGATTGAGCATGCAGGGACCCGACCCACAGGACTTCTACCCATGGAAGTCTACAGATCATGCACTAGAAATGAAGATCAAAGACACATATGGAAATGTAGAAAATGGAATGCGAGTCTACAAGGTAGCTTCCATCCATAATGGTGTAGTGCGCCTGGCCTGCCAGCTAATCGCAAGAAATCTTGTCAGAAATAACTGACCTACACAGGTCACAGGATTCATTGTTGACCTTGCCAAGAAATGTGTAGAAGGATTCCAGATGAATTGGGTGAAGTACTTGGTCAACCAAATAGAATTAGACGGTCGTGAAGCTCAGGATCAGGGCTATGAGTTCCACTTTAGCTGGCTCCTGATCCTCATCGCATTTACCACTTGGGAGATGCTGGAAGGTGCAACCTTCCCAGACATTGAGTTGCTCAAGCCACTCGCTGTGAAGTTCACCATTCTCTATTACTTGAGTGATATGGGAAACTAGTGGAATTCGAACGTGGTATTTCATATATATTATCTCCAACTGAAGAGGGTTATAGAAGTTGTCCCTCGCATGACACCAAAAACCCTGCATCGGTTCCAGCCCCTCATGAAGTTTCATGTAGATCGACACTTCATTTATATCACCATGTGCACAAATGAGCATAAGGAAGAGTTTCAGTCATATTACAAGATCATAGAGGAGGACATTGAAGAGATAACCAAGGACTGGTCAGCAGAGCTCCTAATCCCCGTTGACCCCACAGAAATGTCAAACCTTGAACTAATCGGTAGCCCGGAGACCACTTATGAAGCAAAGGATACCCATGGACCCAACAGAAGGAAGAATACCCAAGAGGTCCAAAAATTGAGTAGCGCATCGGAAGAAACTGCTTTAGTATCACCTGGTCGAGGGGGTAATGCCGAAGCAGATAAAGAAGATACCAATGAAAAATAATATCAATAGAAGCAAGGAGAAGTAACATCACCTAGGGATCCTATTGATGAGGTTAATCCCTTGAAGAAGAGGAATGTTTCCCCCATGAAACCCACTTCCCGAAATAAATCAATAGCCACCTTGACTAAGCTACAAACTGTGCTCACTGTAGATGACTTCGACATCATCATTGCAGTTGTAGCAGATGCCTCATAGGACATCTTGAAGAAACAGAAAGCCAAGTAGGAGGAGATGTACAACAGGATCGAGGTTGAACTCAGAGGGGTACAACAGGCCCTTCAATCCATTCGCACAGTATCCATTGCGCCCCCGCCATCAGAAGAATTAGATTTGGGAGATGAGCATGTCCAACTCCACAGACTAGATGACGTGACCGAAGCTCATCTTCATCGAGCACAAGTTGAGAAAGACCAGGCTACAACGGCCCTGAAACAAGCCCAAGAAGTAATTTTAGAGCAACGTCAGGTTGCATAAACGGAGAAGGATGAACTTTAAACCAAGTTTAAAGAGGATAAAGCACAAATCCAGCAGGAGAAAGAGTAGTTGCTCACAGAGCATATTGGATTCAAAGAAGAAATCGACAGAGAACTTTTCTATTTGACAAGCTTAGAGCCAAAGGTAGAAGACCGAGTGGAGCATCAAGTAGTTCATCTCGTGGAAGATATCCAACAACTTCAACAAATAATAGTATACTTAGAGCTACGAACAGTTCCCATCACTCTGCTGGATGTACAAGATCAAAGAGAAGAAACTACTCGAAGCACAGTTGAGAGAATCAAGGCCCTCAGCATGGGATGTAAACAACTAAGTGATCATAGTTCCCACATTTATGAGTGACTCACTGAGGATCCTAAATTGAAGTCACTGGAGTCATAGCTCCAGGAGGTAAAGCAGCACATAGAAACAGTACATGCACGGTTGAAGCCCCTGTCAGTCATTGAGAGGATGAAGCAATCCCAAGAATAGTGCATTGCTCAGTAGAAATTCCACACCATTCAGAGAAAATTCATGGAAGTGACTCAGAGGCTCCAAAAAATTAAGGATGAGAACTTTCTCCTACAATAGCAAGTGCTTTGTGCATCCTATGTTGAGAACTTTCTACTACAACAACAAGTTCTCAACATAGCATGCACAAAGAACTTGTTGTTGTAGGAAAATCTCCCTGCGGACAGGTAGATTTCCTCTTGAGAGCTAGACTCTTAACTCTAAGACAGAAGGTACTTAACATGGAAACTGACTTCCTTTTAGATCTAATAAAGTTGATGAACAAAAGAGAAGGAGGAAAGCATGTACCTTATGAACGTCGTTTTTCCCTGCAAGGTCCAGGATGTGCTTCGATCTTGAGCTCCTTGGTAGATCCTGCAAGACAAACAAAAGTACAAACAACTTCCTACTCTACTGATATTAGTTGAAACATAGATCCACCTACTGTAGACAAACTTATATGGAACAAGTACAAGTTTTAAAGAAACAGGACAAGCATTGATTATTTTGATAAGAACAAAGTGTTACTTACAGCCATGGATGTAGTGTAGCAGCTTCACCAAGCTCTCCTTGTCCAAACCCTTGCTTAAATAGTCCACACACAAAATGTTGATGCTCCAAATGACATCTTCCTCATGAGATCATAAGTTATATGCTTCACAATTCTTTCCATCTCCCCTTCCTCCATGGAAACCCCTCATTATATAGGATTTGGAGGTTTAACCACCATGGATAGGATCTCTCATCAGATCCACTAAGAAAGGGATCTCTAAGATATTTAGGGAGAAAATATATCTTAAGGATTTTGGGGATGAAATATCTCTCAAGGATTTTAAGGAGGAAATATTTCAACCATCCATGAGATCCTCCACCTTCCCTAAAAWATAGGAAACTAAATGTGAGGTGGATTCTCACACTTAATTACTTTCTTTTTCATGAATATTAATAATAATTCATGTGCACTCGATTCTCACACTTAATCAATTCCTTTTCCATGAATATTAATAATAATTCRTGTGTACTTGGTATTTTGGCCTTCATGTAATATATCTCTCCTCCACATTGACTAGGGATTGTGACATAGGCTATTCCATGGTGTTAAGGTGTATGAGACACTTATATGATACTTTACGACACTTAGGGCGAGGTACCTAGGTGTGCAAATTTCATGTGTAACACTTGCAGAGCTAAGTGAAAGTGACTGTAAGAGACTATGAAGAGGCTTTGTACTGTAACTCAGGGAAGGAGGTCTAGCAAAGTGCACACAGATCCCCTGTCCTCTACGGAGTAAGATATCATGTCTCTGTGCATGTAGAAGATTGACAGAAATAAATAAACAAGAATATTTGGTGGACGTAGCCCCAAGGTGGGTGTGAACCACGTATACCCCGTGTTGTGGTTTCTTAATGCTTTATGGTTGTTCTCTTGTTTATGTGGTTAAAGGCTTAGTGCATAGATATATGATTAGAAGAATCTAATGTGATAGCTTAGTTTTGAATAATATGAATGAATGCTAGATCCTATCTATGTTGGTATGTTGAGTGCTTGAATATATTGGATCTGTGTGAATATTGTGTTGATCTATTATTAGGGTTTAGCTACGTTGTAAGATAAGACTGAATATTAATGAACTATAACTGCTAAGTGCTTTGTTAAGGTGTTACAATCACAGATCTGTGTCCCAACTAATGTTGTAGACATCTGAGTCCTACAACCATCCCTGCCTCTACCTTGGGTGAGACTTCAACTGCTTCGCAGGTGTTGCCGAAAGGGACAATACTTAGGGTTTTGTTGGTGCATTGTTGTAAGTGTTTAACCCTAGGTCTTCCCCTGTGCCAACAGCCAGCCACGATGTTGGGAGACTGTTGGGTGGAAAATCTCTTTCCATTCATCATTTTCAAGGACTTTAGGTTGTAATGAGACATGAGGGGATACTAGCAAAGGAGTCCTTTCTGGCCTAGGTTGGACCACTCCTTGACCAATCCAGTTAAAAAATTCATCTTGAAATAGTTGGCTTAACTCTTGCGAGTCTGCATCAAAGTGTATAGAAAATATTTTCCTTCTAGGGCCCCTGTTCCAATTTCCTCTTCCTATGTTACCCCGACCATGGCTACCTCTACTGAAAAATCTCATTTCTGTATGCATTATTGATTAGAAAATAGTTTCTTCAACAACCATACATGACATCTCTTTTAAAGTATGAAACAAATTTTGGCTCAGCAATACATCATACTCATGCAATCCAGTCCATACAAATAATTTAATACTTGTCAATGAGCAGTGGTTGAATAAGGGTTCTGGGATATCTGATGGATTGTATTGAGCAAAAAGTGTTAAAATGAAGGGGGTTAGGTCATAGTTACTGCTCAAAAAATTATCAAACAACCAACTGGAATGTACATCAAAATAATATATCATTGTAACTCATCCTTGTACCATCCTTTAATTGTTATAATATAGATTTTAACTTAACTATAATTAAATTTTAAGAACATGGAGTGGATAGTGAAAATGGGAAGGCGAGGGGACTTGTAATGTGCAAAAAGTGAGAGAATGGTAGGGGAAAAAAAATGAATATTGTTCATAAAACTAATCAAGTAATCCATAAAATCAATTTTTTATTCAATACAAAAGGTACCAATACCAATTAAACAATTATTGTGTGTCAAAACTGTTCACTATCCCACATTCACTTTCTTCAAAACTCTTCAATTCATACAGTTTGTAATCATACTCATAATCACTATGCCTTCCAACAGTCTTGTTAAGAGAATACTTGGTTTCTTTCATTTCCTTTCCTTTCATTTAAAACAAAATCAAAAGAAACACACAGTCACATTTCTCCATCTCTACCCATCATATATCACTATAAAATATCAACCATTGTCCATAATTCACAATCGCCCAAATAAAATATATACACAGGTCTTTTTTCCAGATTGAACAGACTTTTTAGAACTTGCCCAATTTCATGCCTTTTCATTATATCAACTATAAAACGTTGCAATGAAACCATAATACAAAACCTCAAGCTTCATCACCAATAGTGCAATTAAATAAAACATGCACGATGCCTCCATAATACATACACAATAAACAATGAAATCACAGTCATCAATTTCCAAAATTTGCCATGATATCGATCGGGACTAATGAAACACAAAGCATCCACCAACTAGAAATTGACACTATGTTGTAAGAATACAACAATCAAAAGAATAATGAGAAGAGATAGCCATTGACTTCACATTATCATTGACTCCCAATCAACCAAAAATAAAAACGGGCTAGGTTTTCGACACAACTATCATAACAAAAAAGAGGCAACCCCTTTGACTGTATATCATTTCTCATCCCCAATCACAACTTCCAAACAATTCAATCAAATAGAGATGAGATAATACTCAATGAAACTAACATGACCACTCCATTTTACAACTAATATTTGACAATCGAAAAGATGCCCGATCCAAATAAGATAGTTGGGAATTTTAGAAAAAATGAGCTCTGTAACAATGAATAGAAGGAAGAAATTGAGAGATTGCTAAGTCAACAATAGCACTGAGAGACTGGAGGTCCTCCAACATATCAACCAATAGTCAGAGACCCTTCAATACAAGCATAGGGTTTCTTATAACTCTTGGTCTGTGAAATGGTGCAATAGTTCAACGTCAGGTAGGGTAGGACAATGATGCAAGGGATCAAAGAATTACCAGTGGACAGTAAAAAGTACCCAGGACACATAGAGGCACAACCCTCATGCATTTCTCATGAGCTGAACCAATTTATAATAATGCCAGTGGGAATGTAGACCCGAGGCATAATTTATATCACCAACAACCAAAAAGCATACATCTTGGTGTAATTTCCACCCTATAACCAACTTATGAGATACATTGATGCCAATACCACAAAAATAAACCCACGACCAGGTGAATAACCCACGACCATGACTCTAGAAAATACACAGTGACCAAAAGGTAGTTCGAAAAATACAAAGAAACCACAAGCTGCCCGAAACGACTGGATATGGATACCCTCATGACTGTGGGGAAGTGTCCATCAAGAACAAACAGAGTGAAACCCTCCAATGAAATACCCATATCCACTTAAAACAACATATAACCAACATGGTTTTCACCACACAGAACAACCAGCGAATGCATAACTCAACCAACCAATCCTTTCACTTGCAAAACAAATAACCACACAATCTTTACAGAGAGAAGACCCATGTATTTACATAGTTTTAAATCTCAGGAAAACACAAACCAATGCATCACTGAGCCATCGTTCATTCATAGACAGAGAGAAATTCATGGATGGGTGAAAAGAACCATACCTTTAAAAAATAGATTTAAAAAGGGGCGAGTTGACTGAAGGTTTCCTCCCAGGCTTGAATCTCTTAGCTTAACCACCAAAAAAACCAAATACAACAATAACCATACTAGGGTGACGGTCTAATGGGAGAAGTATGGAGTGATGTGCATTTACTGCACGCCACTTCCATCTTCCTCTACATTCAATTTTGAAGTACACGACAGCCAACAATCATCAATACATTAACCATGACATTAACTCCAAACCATTGAAATATGTGACCAAATTACTTGCCAAATGCACCACCCAAAATCCATATTAACCATTTCCAAAACCATACCATACGATATATCAAATGCTCCCAATATAACTCAAATGCAATCACATAGCCAGTAACCATTTGTAGTTAGGACTAATACTAACTTGTTTCATTTATTTGCACATAACTTCTAACATATCATAGTATAGGCCCTTTCTTTTTGGATTTTTCTATAAGTCTCTTTCCCATTCTTTTGGTTTTATGTTGTTACTAACATATGTCTTGTGCATGTGTAGCCGGGTAACAAATCATGGTGACATGATCGAACATAGAACTGTAAATATATGCCAATCATAACATAAAATTTAAATCTTTGAATAACGGAACATCACATAAAATGGATCATCCACCTATCATTATGTCAAAAAAAAACAAGAATACATCATCAACCATATAAAACCCTGTAAGAAACACCGAAATAGCATCATAAAATGTGTGATATCACTATCTCTGAGCCTCTAGTCTACAAGGGGGTCCCACCTACTAGTATTATATCTTATTAGGATAACTTATATAATAGGCTTTAGCGATACTTTACGGACTAAATTCCTTGTTGTGATTTTTATCATAAAAAATTACCACTAACTGAATGGTGGTACAACACTTCTTACCATACAGCTACCTACATGACTCCTTTTGAAAAAATATATGGAAAAAATCCAACTTCAGTTCTCTCATACCTTCCAAGTGTCACGAAGATCATGGTGGTTGACCCAATGCTTACAGTTCGAGAGGCTATTCTTCATACCCTCAAAGAGAATTTGGCAATGGCCCAGAATCGCATGAAGCAACGGGAAGATCAAGGTCGCTCTGAACATCAATTTGAACAAGGAGACTAAGTTTTTCTTCGACTGCAACCTTATAAGCAAAATTCCCTCAAGGATGACCATTATTCGAAACCTGGATGATTTTAAGGATGGAAATTTATATTAAAATATAGAAACATGGGCTAATATTACTAGTCCTTGATATGAAAAATGTAAAATGTTTGGCGATAATTTTGTAAAAATATTGAAATTTCTAAGGATTTCATATAATTTCTATAACATTTTGGTGATTTTTGAGGTAACATAATTTTATTCTATGGAATTTGGGTGAATCAATTTTAGAAAAAATGGAAATTGGCAAAATTGTTTTTGGTAAAAACCATGGAAAATTAGCCCATTTGTGAAATTTAGCCCCTAAAATCATCCATGGTCAGAAACTAGTGCCCAAATTTTATGGTCCTTATACCATTCTCAATTGTGTGGGACATGTGGCCTATTAGTTATCTTTGCCTAGTCATTCTAAGATCCATCCTGTTTTTCATATTTCCTTCGTAAAGAAGGTGATTGTAACTAAGTGTCAAACTCAAACCAACCTTCCCGAGTTGGATGAAGAAGGCTCCATCTTGTTACAACCACCAACAGTTTTGGACTAGCTTGAGTGTCATCTGTGTCAGTGCACCATCAAGGAAGTATTAGTCTAGTGGAAAGATACAACTCCAACAGATTCCACTTGGGAACCAACTACCATTTTGCAGCAATTTCCTCATCTCAAGCCTTGAGGACAAGGTTGTTTTTAAGGGGGAGGACATGTTAGGGACCTAACCTCCCTAACCCCTCATGTAGGTAGAATAATATATTTACATGTAATAAAGGATAATATTAATAAGGCCTAGCAATAAGGAATAATATGTCAAATGTAAGAAGACCTAATCGAAGCTTATGCTTCTAGAAGGATCTTCTTCTAGATTTTTATTTTGGATAGACATATTTAGTATATATAGGAGTAGATCATATGAGAAGTTTTGTTTTGGATATTATTGTAATAGAGCTCTGCTTTACTGGAGGTTTCCTTCTCGAATAGGAAAGTGAATATTTCTATCAATAATCAAAGTTCTATTTTTGGTGTTATTCTGGTATTATTATGGTATTGTTTTGATTATATCATTGCTTCTATGCCATTACTAGCTAAAATATTTTTGCTCTACATACTATTTTATATCTTGAATACTACACCTTTAAAAACAAGTTGCTGAAATATATGATTTTGTTTTGAATCCTTCTACCTTCAATAAGACCATGTTCTCATCAAGATGGTTAAGCCTTCTAGTAAACTTAGAATGAATGAAAAATGAAATTATATCACAAATATAGAGAAAACCTTATGGCTGAAGTTCTCCCTCTATTATCTATTTCCTTTGTCTCTTCATTTAATTGAGATTTCATTCTTTCTCAATAAGTTATGGTAGTTCAACTACCTTTATTTAGTTAACCTTAATTACCTTAACTATTTAGTTGAAACAAATAAATAATAATATATATAACTAAGGGTCTAATTAAATAATAACTAAAATGGTGGGACCCCTTGTGACTCACATTTTCAATTTCTTTTAATAATCATCAAATATGAAGTATAAAACCCCAAACATTTGATTAAAACATCCTCCTTGTAACCCCCATTCTCAAACTAATGATCAAATATTTTAATATCAACAAAATACAACATGACTATATCCAAAAATGGCATTATATCCATGTTTCCCAACACACTTTCTAAATATGTATTTGTTTTCCAAAACATTGTCAAAATAAAAATCATGTCCTCAATAGAAAATAACATTAATCAACATTAAAAAACATATTTGTTGTGAGAGGCATTTGGCCTCTTTTCATTTCTTCCCTCTTTTGATCTTTTTGTTATAGCCTTAAGCTAATTGAAACCTTGAAGATGGATCTCGCTAATGACAAGGGATCAATTGTCTTTGAGATGAAGACGAGAGGACACAAATTCAGAGGAATATTTGGATGACTTGGAGGGAGTGTCCACTCATTTCTCTTTATGTGGCTCTGGCTTGGGAACATCATTTTTTATCCTTTTACTTGCATGAGAAGACTGTATAGGAAAGAAAACATGATCAACTTGGGAATTTGTATTTTTTGGTGGTGGAGGAGGGGGTAATGGAAATGACATAGTAGGCCAACCATGGTGATGAGATATAGGATGATGAACAATCTCTTGCCAACCATCATTGACAGGTAGTTATGGCTGCATAAAAACATGAGGGGGAACACAAATACCATAAAAGTTTTGATGTGGCTGGAAAGGAGGCCTCTCAGGTCAGGGTTGGAGAATACCATGGACAAATAGATTGAAGAACCCAACTTGAAAGAGTTGATTTAGTTCTTGTGGATCAGCATCAAAATCTATTGAAAACCATGGACTTATATGGTCTCTCTGCCAAGTATTTCCTCTTCCTCTATTAGCACCTCTATTAACACCTCTTCCATTGTTTCCTCTGCTAAAGAAACTCATCCTAAAGAAATATTCTAAACATGTTATGAAAAAATGTTAACAATCCATGCATCAATACTCTACTTAAATAAAATAAAAAGGTTGGCTCTATCATTCACTGATGAAGCACATGGAGTCCATCCATCAACACCTTAAAACTCAACAATCAGTTGCCATTTGAATAGGGAGTAGTAGGGATGGTGGGAAGGCGTTGGGCATATAATGAACGAAAAGTGAGATAATTAAAGGGAAAAAGATGATTAATATTATATTATATGCAATAATATCTATTGAAAAATCATCATCACCATCAACTGCCAAAATTTTTCTCTTCTAAAAATTCAAATCCAAGTCACAACACTTTTTATAGTACCCAAGATAAAACCCCAGGAAAGTTTTGGGAGTGTCAAACTTTACAACTTTCAATTTCCCCTTCCTTTTATTTTATTAGCAGAGATTTTATAAGAGACTATTAACATAGTCATTCAAAACAATTAAAACCATACTACATCAAGCACGCATGGGAGGATGAGAACACAACATAAAGTCGTCGACCTTTAAATATACAACACTTGTATCAAAACCTTCAATACTTGCTACGTAAATAGACTGGGTTTAAAACCTCATATGAAACTTGTGCTCATCGTTTTAATTTAACATCATAAAACTTCAAATTCAACCAAATCCCCATGGATAAATAACAAACGATCCAAGACTTCATGCATATAACTAGTCTTTCCCACTACAGGGTTAATTATTATAACATATATCAAGACCAGAGTTAAAATCCACTAATTTCCATACATCAAATAAAAGAACCGAGGTCTGGGCAAACGAAAAGGTGAAACATTCATAAAGTTTAAAAAAAAAAACCTTTTAGCCATTTATTTCCACAAAAGACTTTCCACAAACCTCTCATGCTGGTCGCAAGGAAAATATGCCTATCTATTCACAAACAGTTGAATAATAATTTGAAGGAGTTGCAAGTCTTCCAAAGACTAGGTAAAGGGTATGGCATTATGCAAGGGGAAAACAAATTGTTCTTTTGTTTCTCAGAAGAAAAAAAAAAAAAAAAAACTTGCCATAATTATTTTCCAACAATCATAGTGACAGAAGCAACACTCGTTTTGGGTGCAATGCAATCACATAATCCAAATAGAAAGGAATTTCAAACACTATTCTCATCTTGAAAAAATTATATGCCAATAGGGAGGAACCTCCATTCAAATGCAATTTCCATAGTCCTGATACCCACATACATCCATTATAAACTTTGGAAAGAAAACAAAATCTGTAAGCAAATCTAAGAGCCAACATCATGATTTTATTCGGAGTGGAGCTACATTTCATGAATGGAGAGGTAAGAGCCAACATACATGTATGGAGAATGCCAGAAAACCAATAAGAACCACTATTGTTTACAAGCCTGAGCAAAACGGAGGCAACACCATCCAAATAAACTAACACAAATGTGAACCAAGTGAGGGTGGTGAACTTGAGGTAGGGATAGAGTGACGTGCAGTAATTTCACGTCGTTTCTCACATTAATTTCCATAAACTAGGGCCAAGTATGAGCGCACCCAATACATCCAACGCATAGTCCACTACGTTTTCCACATAACATTTCAATCCAAAAATCAATTAAGGTCATAAGTTTTATATGCATAATCAACACTCATCACCAAACCATGTCATGTCCCACATTCCTTGCTAGTGAAGGATTTCCACCTTATAAAAATTATCAATTGTCCATGGTAATAACAAGTATACCATAACTGCAATATGTCATAACTATATGTGGCTCATGTTTGGAGTTTGAATCAACAAGTCAAAATATATGTGTAGCAATAATAAACCAAGATGCTTATTAAAACAAAGATTTATCCCTTTTCATTTCTTTTTCAAATTAAATTTCCAACAGACCCATCATTCATCCAGAAAACGATTTCGAATTTCTGGGTTTATTCCCAAACTATAGAATCAATTTTGCAAGGTAGTCATGAGCGCAATTAATAAAAGCATCTTTTATCCTCATTCCATAATAGGGTCCCACCTATTTAGTATATTATATATATATATATATATATATAAGTAATAAGGCACTGCAACCCATTTGCATGCAGGGATTCCATGTTGCGCTTTTTGGGCATCAACACAGTGTTTTAGGATAAATCCCTCATAATTTTCTAGTTGGTTCCACTGAAAAGGTTAGTGGAGAGTGGTACCGCTACAATTAGCATTACATGAGGAATATTTTGAGATATGTTTATCACAACAATGTTGTTAGGAGCCTTTTTTCTATACTCTATTCCGATAGGACCATCATGTGTGGCTAAGTATTATTGTAGTGATGAAATCCCCAAATTCTCAATATTCCACCTTTTGTAGGATTTTTTCAGTCAATGCTATAGAAACGAGGGTATGCAAGGTCATAATAATAAGGGAGTGTCGGGTGTTATAGATCTTTAAGATACATCTGAGTTTCCAAGAGTGTAACTCGATCCAATTTCTTAGTGCACTAACTAAGGAGGCTAGATTGTACCCTTAGCCATACTACTTGATTCATAGATACTAGAGAGTAATCTCCCCAAGTTTTGTTCTAGACATACTATAACTTATCCAGGAGGATCCAGGAATGCTCACATAGGTCTAGGAGGATCTGGAACGCTCACAGAAGTCTTGGAGGATCCATAAAAGATCAAACGTATACCCTCTCAAATGCTCTCGAAAATGTGATAAACACATAGAGCCCGAAAATATCTTTCCAATGGAGAAAAAATTGCCTCAAACGGAGTTTGTATGCAAAAGTTATGGATGGTCAAAGTTCAGGTCAAACTAGGAAAAAAAAAGGGTCAAAGGTGACACGTGTCACCACTGCAAGGGTGACACATGGCATGACCATACAGGTCATATAGTGCTTATGTGGCATGATTGTGCAGGTCGTACAGTGATGATGTGGAACATCGTACATCCAACTAGGCAGGTGACATGGCATGTCCAATTCGCAGGTGACATGGAAATTTGTACTATCCTAGTGGACCAATCATGTTTTTACACATGGCACAAGGAAGACAATGAGAGACTAGCACATGGAAATCCCTCATTGTCCTCTCATGGTGAAGGTTATATAAAAAATTTATGGGAGTTCGGAGGATCAAACCTGTGACCTCCCAAGACCTTATCCAAGTCCTTCTACCATCACACCATCGCATTATGTGTTGGAAATAATATTTAACCTTGGTCAAAGGTTTATCTGGCAGAAAAAAGGGCCAAGGGCCTAGCCCTTGACCCATTGTATGAGTTTATATGTATTGCAATATGACCACACCTATATTCATGTGGAGGATTATTAAAACATTGTTTATAAACCATAATAAACAAAACATATGTATACCATATGTTATAACAACGTGCCAACAAAGGAGGGGATCGGGGAGGTTTGAACTCGTGACCTCCTCAAATATAGTTTCATGGCTTAAAATTTGCACCAAATCCTCTTGTTAAGGCATTCCCACTAACTAATACTTAATGCCTACCTAAAACTCTGGATGGAGGTTTGGGTCACCCGTGCCCTATTTATGGGCACGGATCTCGAGACTGCACATAGTCAGAGGAGGAAAAACATCTTAAGGCTATCGTAGATTCCAATGTAGGAACATATATTGAGGCCAATTATGGTACATATTGCATATATTTGCGTGCAAGAAGAGGATCCTAATTTGGTATTGTCTCGATATGCATGCCATGAGGTATCTTTCCCAAATATAGGAAAGTTTATATTTATTTTTATCATTTTTCTAAGAGGAGTAAGATGGTGATGTTATTTTTTTTTATAAGAGGTCATTTATGAAAGTATTAGTCCATATTTCCATTAATGAGCGCCATAGTGCATCGTTTGGCATGTAAAGAGGGTAAAATTGAGCCAATTCAGAATATGGTCGACTTTATACTCATTTTTCTCATAATTTCACAAGGAATTCAATGGTAAATTTCTTTTATAAGTTTGAGCAGTGGAATTAAAGAGAGTCCATGAAATTGGATTTTGCAAGTCCATGTTGTAATGTAATTTGACATTTTGAGATTATGAGAAGCAATCTCACTATCTAGGGAACTTGAAGATGAAGTAAATTATGACATCAATATTGTATAACTTGAGTTCTTTTATTTTCTGCTTTGTTATCTCATAATTATTCAAATTATTCATCATTTATGAGATTTTGGATAAGAAGCGCATCATCATTTTTCTGCAAATCACCTCAATATGATCAAGAATTATTTTGAATCAGGTTAGATGCTAATATGTATATTTTAAAGGAATAAGTGGTATCTAAGGATTTTTGGATCAAGTGGTATCAGAGCTAGTTTTGATGTGTATTTTCAAGTCGTTGCGATGAGTTCCAAGACTTAAGTTGGTAAACTTTTTGAAGACTCTTGTTGAGAGGAAAAAATGAGTAAATCCCTCATGAAGTTCAGGCTACAAAAGAACATTAACCGACAAATTCTGAAGGAGAATTTTGAATTAAGGATGCAATTTCACACTCTCAAGGAACATAAGAAGAAGCTACAAGATCGACTGATATGTCATGAGGAATTCCATAGAGGTATTTTTCATGAGTTGGAAAGAAAGTTGTAGACCAAGGATCATGTATTGGCACCATCAACATCAATCCATGAATATTGGAAAGTCAAGAATGCAAAGTCTCTGATGCAAGAGAAACTGACTCCTTTAAAATGCATGATCAAGGAGGATGATTCTTCATATTATTATTTTTTCAATCAAGATGGAGAATGATCATGGATGGTTGAAGCAAGAAGAGCTTCAGATGGAGAGGTCCTTCATAAGTAGTTAGTCTTACCTTCTAGTGCAGAGAAAGGTAACATATCTAAGACATCTTCAGAGAAAGATGTGAATTCTAAAGAGGGAATGAAGACATTTCCTATTGGTAAATGGTCTATGTATCCATGTGATTCATGAGTTACTAGTAACCAGGACATGGAGAAATTTCAAAGAAGACAATCCGTGCAAGAAAATCCATCAAAGAAGAAGGCTAAAGGTAAAGGTCATTTCTAAAAATAGAGGAAAAGGGGGAATGACAAGAAGGGATTGTGGTTCAAAGATGGGAACAAAACACTCTTCTCTTATTGTGGTAAGAGTGGACATCATATCAAGAATTGTTGGACAATTTATCCACACTTATGTCTAAAATAGAACCAAAAAGATGTAAAGGCACTTGCAAGAAGACAAGAAGCAACCCTATGTTACACATTATTTTCGTCATCCCTATGAACATTAATGATGTAAACCTATCTGTTTCCTTCGGAGGGATCAGTGGCCTCAGTTCCTGAAGAAAGAAGGGAGAATAATTTTTCCTGAGAAAAGAAGTTGCATTCTCCTTTGTAAAAACTCTATTAAAGAGGATGTTCACAGGTTTCTATATAGGCAGGGTGCGAAAATGCCTGATTTTTGCAGGCTAAAAAATATCTAGGTTGTGAAGTGTTCACAAATTGCTATATAGGCAGGGTGAAAAAATGATCATACGTGGGAAAAACGAGCATCTTCTCTATGCTTCTAGAAGGAGAAACTTCCATGGTGAGGTGGCATCTGAATGGTTTGGATCTTACTCGCTTTCATGATTTAGTGGGATCATCCTAACCTCCTCACCTTATCCTCTTCAACTTATAAAAGGAGAGGAGATCTCATGGAGAAGGTTAGATTTGGAGATTTTTGGATTAGCTTGGATTGGATTGAGATTTGGAGATTGTTAGCTTGGCTAGATGAGCCACTTTGTCAAGATAGATTGTGAATATTATCAGATCGATGCTCTCAAAATTCTTGGAGTGGAAGTGTATGGGGAATGAAGGACGGTTGGAAGAGACCTTATGGCATCAAGGCCATGGTTGTAATCTCTCTTTCACATTTAATATGATACAGTAATATGATTCTTTCCTATAAAGCTTGTTGTGTTTTATTGTATGATTCCTTGATCACATACATAGGTTTATATTGGGTTTATGTTATTACTATCACTTTGGTTGGTTGCGTTCTTTTTCAAGATCATCATTGTATGAGTGTTGGAATGGAGCTAGGATGGCGATGGTGAGAGGAAGCGATGTTTAAACAGTATGTCACCTATCCCTCTTTAGTTAGTAAATTCAATATTTAAAACTTAAGGAAAGTGTCATGTTCTGATGTGTTTTGTTCTAGATCTAGGTGGATCTAGGGAGATCAGTTAGTGTCTGCACCTACCGATTTATCCAATAACAAAATTGGCGACTCTACTGGGGAACAGATTATTTCCTAGTTAGTTTACTTTTCCTTGCTTTGATTGCTTGATTTTTGGTCTCTGAGTCTGTGGGAGATCCATCCAGACTCTTTGGATCTGAAAGTTCACTTAGACTCGTATTTTTTTCCAAATTGTTTTTTATTACAGACATTCCCACACTTCACCTATATACAGCCTGCAAAAAACTTTGATTTCCGCACCTCATTGTTAAGTCCAGTGCGACCTTATTGCACCCTACCCGTGTCTAGACTGCGAAAATGCCTAATTTTCGCACTACGCCTCACTACTAGGCTACGAACTTACTTGTAAATTTTTTTGGATTGGGTCTTGTTATCTTTTGATGCCCAGTTTTTCTTTGATCAGCTGGATTGAAATTTTGGAGCCTATATTGATCTGTTTATAGTTTGCTTGACATTCTTTGAGTTGATTTTAGCCATCTTTGCTTTGTTTGGTTTTGAAGGATTAGTCTCTTTCTTTGAGTGTCTTTCAATTACAAAGATTGTGTTTTCTTTAGGATTGTTTATGGAAAGATCATATTTCTTCTGAATAGTTCGCTTTAAAAGAAAACTTTTATTTTGGGTTTCTTTGTTTTAATAAAGTTCATTATTGCTTTTAGTGAAATTTTTGAAACAAAAATATTTAATTTCTTGCTTTATATTATATTGGGGGCATCCTTGCATTTGAAGTAGTGAAATTGCATGATTCTTGGCATTTTTTGGTCTTAAATTCTAAAAACTTTTCCCCTCATGGATGAGGGGGGCCATGAATCATACATTGGTGTACAGTCTCTTTTTCTCATTTCTTGAGAATCTTTATATTGATGAGTTTAATAAATTTTGGGAAGTTGTGCATCTGGGAATGATAAATGTTTTCTCCTGCTTGTAGCATAGCTTTCATTGAAATGAAAATATTGAATCTTCATCTCTTTGCAAATTTCAAGTCGGTCAAAACACCATATTGTCTACTCCATTTTCCTCTTAAGTAACAACAACCATAAAATAAAGCGCTTATAAAAATTGATTAGACATTTTTATATTTTCTGGTAGCAAACCTACATTAGATTAGTCTTAGGGATTTGGAATAGGTCTAAAAGATAACTTTCCAAAGATGCAAACAAACATAGTATGTTGTGATAGGGAGAGTTAAATCCACTTAGTATCTTAAGAAGATAGTGGCTCAACTTCAGCATGAAGTCCAGAGGCTGAGGCAAATGCCCCCCAAGCTTCATTTCATCCAACTGCAAAGGAGAATGAAATGAAGCTTCAAATACTAGATGAAGGACTTGACTCAAATAGATAGGGGGAAAACTATTTCATTTTTTAATGAGCTTGACACAGAAACAAGAACTATGCTCGTAACCTCTGTTTCATTTTTTAACGAGGTTGCCAAAGAGACGAAAAAACTATCCTCATAAGTGGTTTCATTTTTTAATGAGCTTGAAATTAGAAAACTATGCTCAAAGACCTATGTTTCATTTTTTCAAGGAGGTTGCCTTAGAGATGCAAAAACCTATCCTCGGAAGTGGTTTCATTTTTTAACGAGCCTGAAATCATAAAACCATGCTCAAAGACCTTTGTTTCATTTTTTAATGAGGTTGCCTCAGAGATGCAAAAACTATCCTCGGAGTCTCTCTTTTTTATCATGGATTCCAAGAGGACAATGCTCCAGAATGATACCATGTCAAGGGACAAAACTCGGTCTTGGCTTCCAAGAGGTCTTCACTGGAAGGTAGAAACACACTCTGGAAGGACACCATGTTGAGGGTCACGATAGGAGTAAAGATATCAGGATCTAACAACCCTATCGAAGAGATCACCATGTCAACTACTGGATCTAAGTCATCAGAAGTTGAAGCCATGGGCGACAATGCCACATAATTGACCTATGGCGGGGGTGATACCGTCTGCATATAAGAACCATTTAGGTAGGCAATCCAGTCGAGGTCAATGAATGAAAGTTGATCAACAGTCACAACTCGTCCATCGCGAGGGAAAGATATCACATGAAAAAGAGTAGACACAATAGCTTTCATGGCACAGACATAATCTCACCCGAGGAGTAAAGCGAAATCCAAGGGGTCTTGGAATACCATGATGTCAATAAAGACAGTTTTCCCTCCCAAAGTTACAGGAAATTGAGGAAGGGTCCCTAAAAGTTGACTAGTTTTTTCTATTAAAAGATAATAGATTCTACATTATCGGCACAAGCTGAGGAAAACCCAAAGCTTGCCAAACAAAAGAGGAAAAAATACTAACGGGCGCACCTTCATCTATCGGTGTCTGAGGAATTTCTCGACCACAAACCTGTACTGTAATCTAGAAAGGAATGTGAGAGGGAAGATGAGGTCTAGTTGGCACACCCCAATCAAAATGGATGGCCTCATTACTTGGAGGGGGTTCCATGGGAGAATGAGGAATAACCTCCGACATGGTAGATTCTGTATCAACGAGAAAAACATGGGCATTATCAGGATTACTCTCTAGCGGAAGAGTAGGATTGACCGATGACGAGATCAGTTCGACCACTTGGGTTGCATTCTCCAAGGGGAGAATGGGGTCAACAGGTGGAAATGGATCGAAAACTTGGGTGACACTCTCTAACGGGAGAGTGGGATCGACTGAGGATGGGATCGGATCGATCACTTTGGTTTCGCTCTCTGAGTGGAGAGTGGGATTGACTGAGGATGGTATTGGATAAACCACTTTGTCAACTGGTTCAACTAAGGATGTGACCACATTGACGACATGATCAACTCGATTGACCGGTGAAGGGACCGAAGTGATCATTCCATCAACTATAGGGGGGTCAAGAGTAAGCTTGAGATAAGAAGCTGGAAGTTGAGGCTGTGAAATAGTCATGTCTTCCAGTAAATTCAAGGCTTCATCCATACGAGGGAAAAGGTGAGTGAGATGACTCCCTTTTCATAACATACACGGGAACTTGACTCTACTTTTCTTCTTCTCAAGGATATCTTGACTAGTTGACGGGAAGTCATCGGCATCTTGTTCAAAGGCTAACGACATGGGTTGGCGAGGATGTGTAGACCATGATTCTATAACCTTGGATAGACCAGGGCAATCCTTAAGAAGATGGCTACCCTTACAAAGCCTGCAAAGGTACTTGGGCTTACAGCTTGTTTGGGTGATCTTGACATCATCAACACTCCCAGTACAATTAACAGTAACTGGTTGTTTTCCAACATGTTTGACAGTGGTTGTAATTTTGGATCCTTGCTTATTTTTCTTCTTCTTATTCTTTTGTTTCTTCTTCTTCTTATCCACCAAGTTACTAGCTTGAGATCTTTCACTTGGCGAAGAAGATGAAATGGAGGAAGACCTTGCAAGTGAAGAAGGCGAAGAAGATCTTATTGGTGAAGACGGCGAAGGATCAACATGATGTTGAAGTTCTTGGGGGGAAGTGCTTACGACCAAAGTTCTTACTGCATTCAGGATTACCTGAGTAGAAAACAACCATACTGGTAATCCAATTGTGAGACCCGGAAGGCTATGTTCCCTTTAAGCTCTTTTTAGACTCTCTAAACATGAAAAGATTGTCAAGTGACCTTGTTCTTTTCATGCTCGTTAAAGTATTTGAAGAAAACGTTCGTTGAGCGATACTTTATCTCTTTTTTGGTCTCATCAGACTACTTTACGAAAAAGGAACTAAGAGAGTTATCTTTAAGTGTTTTTTAGACTCTATAAACATGAAAAACCCCTAAGTTTTCTTTCTTTGGACTCATAAAACAAACATTGAAAGGCCGATGTGGGACCGAACCACTCCTTCCTAAGGTTCGTTAAACATACTCCGAGGGACTCATTCAAAGGATGAGCTTACATTTAAAGCATATGTTATCCTCCTCAAGCTTGTGTAAAAATAAAGAGGTACTCGCTAGAAATGGTGAAGGGGGAATTCAGAAAGAAATGTGTCTGAACCTGTATTTCATGGAAGAGTCACTTTTGAGCACGACACCCTTTCACTTGCTTTGCGTCTAGGTTGGAAAATCTACTTGTCTCTTGATCATACTCCTTTATAAGATTACAAATTGGCCTGTGATCCCTGTTGTTGAGTCAGTGTTTCCAAGACAGTTGTCGTGTCATCAATATGTTCAAAATGAAGTTCAACTTGGAAATCCTTCTATTGCATCGGCCATTTCTGCAGTGTTTAAGCTTTCTATTACATCAGCCATCCCTGAGTCAGTCCTAAATCACTTGTTACTCTAATCTAACTCAAAACTTGTTACCTGTTTCGTGTGGGGATACATTAAGGCCCTCCTGTGGCAAGTCTTTTCTTATCGACTTCAGCTCATTATCCAGGAATTAGGCTTAGAAACTAATTGGTACCTTGGAAATTGCATGACTTAATGGCAGGTTTCCTCGCTTTCGACAGTGCGTTTTCATCATTGACCCCTGATCGGAAGATTCCACCAAGTGTTTGAATTCAGCTCATTAATTCACATTTGTTGGATTGAACTAGTGTAACTTGGGAGTCATTGACATTAATGATGATTTCCCTCGCACTTGTTAACGGTATACACTAATGACCGGTAATCAAGTGGTTTCTACCATGTTCAACTTCGACACATGTATTTGCATGGTTAGATTCGTACTATAGAGTGGTGGAGATGAAGACCCTGGATTTTTTCTGACAGATTTAGGTTGTGTTGGAGTATTTTTAGTTTGTACTATTGCATAGATCCACATTGTATGTCTCATGGCTATGTTCAAATTTGAGTCCTTAACACATAGATCCACAGTGTATTTTGGTGGCTATGTTCAGATTTGAGTCATATTGGCATGGATCCACAGTGTATGTTTGGTGGCCATGACCTGTCTTACTTGACATGGATCTTCACATATCGACATTTATGCTCTGAGTCATTTTTATTCTGAGTATGGGAATGCCTACCTCAGTGATGATATATTATTGTACTGTATTTCCTTGTTTGTTGRCAGGTTTCCAACCGACTGTTCCTTGTTCCCTACACACACTCGACAAAGTATTTCAGCTATCACTCTGTTCTAACTTCATACTTTGGAGGGCTCTTTGTTACACATTATTTTCATCATCCCTATGACCATTAATGATGTAAACCTATCTATTTCCTTCGGAGGGGTCAGTGGCCTGAGTTCCTGAAGAAAGAAGGGAGAAGAACTTTTCCTAAGAAAAGAAGTTGCATTATCCTTTGTAAAAACCCTATTAAAGAGGATGTTCGCAGGTTTCTATATAGGAAGGGTGTGAAACTACCTGATTTTCACAGACTTCACCATAGCTAGGTTGCAAAGTGTTCGCAGGTTTCTATATAGGCAGGGCGCAAAAATTCTCATACGTGGGAAAAACGAGCATCTTCTCGATGTTTCTAGAAGGAGAAACTTCCATGGTGAGATGGCATCCAAATGGTTTGGATCTTAGTCTCTTTCATGATTTAGTGGGATCATCCTAACCTCCTCACCTTATCCTCTTCAACTTATAAAAGGAGAGGAGCTCCCATGGAGAAGGTTAGCTTTGGAGCTTTTTGGATTAGCTTGGATTGGATTGAGCTTTGGAGATTGTTAGATTGGCTAGATGAGCCGCTTTGTCAAGATAGATTGTGAATATTATCAGATCGATGCTCTCAGAATTCTTGGAGTGGAAGTGTGTGGGGAAAAAAGGACAGTTGGAAGGGACCTTACGACATCAAGGCCATGGTTGTAATCTCTCTTTCAAATTTAATATGATATAGTAATATGATTCTTTCCTATAAATCTTGTTGTGTTTTATTGTATGATTTCTTGATCACATACATAGGTTTATATTGAGTTTATGTTATTACTATCACTTTGGTTGGTTGCATTCTTTTGTAGGATCATCATTGTATGAGTGTTGGAACGAAGCTAGGATGGCGACAACAAGAGGAAGCGGCGTTTAAACGGTATGTCACCTATCCCTCTTTAGTTAGTAAATTCAATATTTAAAACTTAAGGAAAGCATCATGTTCTGGTGTGTTTTGTTCTAGATCTAGGTGGATCTAGGGAGATCAGTTAGTGCTCGCACCTACCGATTTATCTAATAACACCCTAGGAGAAGTTAATTTTCTTGTTGAAATATTTGAGAAAGAATACTTCTTAATGGTTGGTATTAATAGAGTGATATATGAAGACATTGAGGAATGGTTTGTGGACAACGACTCATACTGCCATGTGACCAGGATGAGATCAGTATTCTTGAATTTATCAGAGATCGACACAAATTGCTATGTAGTATTTGGAACCAACACCAGACAAGAAATTAGAGGGTATGGATATGTAATATTCCATCTCAAGTCATGCGGCTTTTGAAGATGAAGGCTATGCAGTCACCTTCCAGAATGGACATGTGCTTGTGTATTCAAGAGAAACTACTCAAGACACATCAATAGTGCTTGGTGTTCACAAGGAGAGGTTGTTTAGGTTACAAGGAAGACCTATAATTTGGTCTAATTTTTTCTTCGATTCAACATTAGATTCTGCATCAGATTCAATGTCAGATTCATTGTCAGAGATAGGAAGTTGTGAGACTCCTTCTAGTACTAATGGGAGGATGAGTCCATGAATAATCCATCCATCATAAGATATTTCATTGTAAATATGTATATTTTTAAATGTAATATGCATATGTAGATATCTCCTAAGTCTATTAGAAGGCTTGTAAGCCACTCATTGTAAATTATAAGAGTGAGAGTAATTCTATAAAATTTCTATATAGCCACCTTATATGTTGTTAAGAGTGACATCAATTTTGTAAGAGAGTTTCTATATAGCCACCTTATATGTTGTTAAGAGTGAGAGGAATCTTGTCAAAAGGATTTCTATATAGCCACCTTACATATTGTTTGAAGTGTGAGGAATCTTGTAAAATGATTTCTATATAGCCTCTTTGTTATAGGAGTGAGAGGGATCTTATAAACATTTATAATCCTTTCGACAATAGTATAGGAAATTGTATTGTCTTGTTATCAACTAAAGGGATACATATGGATCAAATTTTCTAATTCAACATTGTTATTCTGAAGTACCGAAGGAAAAGGAATAGAAGGATGCAGGCAGTTGGAATATGTATATCGAAAGCGGGAAAAGCATCGAAGTAATATAAATATTATTAGAGTTGGTAAAGGAGAAATAATCTTATTTGGAAGAGGATGCATGTTATAAGCATATTCAAGATATTATGTCATCTTCATGTAGATGTATACTATGAAAAGAAGTAGTTCAGATAGTACAGATAAAATTGTTTTCAAGGAAAGAGAAAGACAATGAACATGGAGTTCATTCAGAAACTCTTACAGATACATTAGCAGTACATGAATAGAGAGTTCACAATAGCAAGGCATAGGTCAACATTCAAATTGGTTTCATAATGGATGAGATATACTATCTTCAGCGGGGAAGGAGATGGGAGTGGATGTTGAATACAGGATTCAGATTTGGATATTGCATATATTCAGTGAGAATAATTTTGTGATGAAGGAATCTATGAGCCAGAGCCAAATCTATATCTATTCACGATAGTGCTAGAGGCTAGAGTTAGAGCCATATTTCATAAGTATACATAAGTACACTAATCTAATATCTAAGATATAATATCCAAGATGAAGATTGAGTCCCAGAATATTCAGCAAGATGGAAGAGTGAAGAAGCTTCATCATCACTAAGTTATTGGATGAGAGAATTTCAATGGGATGCAACAGTGAATAAGAGTTATCATCACTAATTTGTTAAAATATTCATACTTTTGGAGGACGAAAAGTTTTTCAGTGACAAGGTGTGATACAAGAGGATCCAAAATGCTCACATAGGTCCAGGAGGATCTAAAAAAGATCAAATTTGAATGTCTCAAATGCTCTCAAAATTCCATTAATGCATAGAGCTTGGTGATAGCTTTCCAATGGCACAAACATCGCCTCAAATGGAGTTCATTTGCAAAGGTATGGATGGTCAAAGTTAAGGTAAAACTAGGAAAAAGTCAAAGGTGACACATGTCACCACTACAAGGGTGAAATGTGGCATGACTATACAGGTCATACAATGTTGATGTGGCATGATCATACAAGTCATACAATATTTATGTGGCACACTGTACATCCAACCAGGAAGGTGACGTAGCATGTCTAGCTGGTAGGTGACATGGAAATTCATACACTAGTCGTGGTTGGCCAATCATGTTTTGAAACATGGCACAAGGGAGAAAATGAGAGATGACCATGTGGAAGTCCCTCATTGGCCTATAGTGGTTAAGGTTATATAAAACTTTTATGGGAGTCCGGAGGATCGAACCCGTAACCTCCCAAGACCTTATCCAAGTCCTTCTACCATTACACCACCACATTGTTTCTTAACCATATGTGTTGGAAATAATATTTAACCTGATTCAAAGGTTTATCTAGCAGAAAAAAGGGTCTAGGGAATAGCCCCTGACCCATTGTATGAGGTTATATGTATTTCAATATGACCACACCTTTATTCACACAAAGGATTATTAAAACATTGGCTATAAACCAGGACAAAAAAACCATATGTATACCATATGTTATAACAATGTGAAAACAAAGGAGGGGATCATAGAGGTTCGAACTTGCGACCTCTCCTAATATAGTTCCATGCCTTAATCATTGCTCCAAAGGATCCTCTTGTTAAGGCATGCCCACTAACTAATACTTAATGCCTACCTAAAATTATGGATGGAGGTTTGGTGTTAAGCCCTAATATTGGCTCATTACCACTTAATTGGGGCATATTAGATTAGTAATGTTATTTTATTTGTGTTGGATTTAGGCCATTAGTTGTAATTTAGATTAGTAATGTCATTTTATTTATGTCGGCTTTAGGCCATTAAACCTCATAGTCTCCTATATATACCAAGGAGACATTTTCATTTTGAATCATCTTGTACTTGAACATTTAAGTGGGGTAAAAGGAGGTTGCCCCCTCGAAGAGGCTTATTATCTG
>ML781173.1:124715-166841 GCA_009831015.1 Picea engelmannii | reverse complement strand
GCGCCAACTGATGAAACGATCTCCTTAGCTGTTGAAAGTGGGCACTGTCCAAAGCGCACAATAAACCTTTGAAAACAAGTTAGCGTAAAACCTGACCAAAATGACGGTGCTATTTTGGGAGTTAACATAAAGCTCTAATGGAATTGGTACGGTCCCGAGGATGCAACATGGGAGCATGAGGATGCTATGTGAGCAGAATACCCACATCTTTTTGAAGCTTTTGAAAAGCTTGTTGATGTTGTGTAAAGAGTTGGACTGAGGACAATGCAAAAATAAGGGGAGGGGATTGCAATATCCCCCGGTAGTGCCCCATTTATATTATGAATTGTAATCATGTTTTGTAGGCTGGTGTTGTGAGGGAAATCCCCTTATGGACTAGCAAATAAGGTTATCGTATGCATGCAAATATGACCGAAAGAAATCTACTTTCTACCTTCGTCCCCAGACTTAAACCCCATTCCTTTTCAACAAATACATGGTTAGACCAACATACCTTGTTTCGGATGTTTGATGTCGATCCCCCTTCATGCTTGATCGCTTGTTGGCAGCTATCCTCTCAAGATTGCCTTGCGTACAAAACAAGAAACAAACTACACATGCATTTTACCTATAGACTAATGGGTTAGAGATTCAAACATATATTTATTGAACTATGAAGAACTCATATAGTGGGACAGGAAAATAATTTCTTTATTATTAACTTTAATGAATCAACTTACAATGTCGAGACCGGCCACTGCTCCACGAATCCTGATCCTGGTCTCCTCTCCAAATGTCCTCCAACTTCTTTGCTTTGTATCTCTTCTTGCACAAGGATGGCTAAAGGGTTGGGAAAATGGGAATATGCAATTGGGCAAAGTTTCTTTACTCTATTTCTCCTTTTCCAAATAGGACCCCTAGCCCTTATTTTATAGGCTAGAAGAAGCTAGGTATTTGGATGAACCCTCGGCCATGCATGGCCGGGAGTTTCAGTTAACTCGCCAAAAGCTGTGTGTTCCATCAACAAATTTCCTTTTTTCGTGCTTTTGTCGGTCCATGCAGGCTGTTTTAGGTCAGCTAGCATGTACACACGTGCAGTAATGGAGTATGGCACGTGGGCCCTTATAAAAGAGGTTTTTTAAAGAGTTGTTCAACAGTGCTTTGGAAAAGAAGGGATTTGAGATGGCCTGATGCCAGGTAATCATGTATGGTGAAAATTAGGGTTATAACAGATGAACCTTAATGTGTGAGGTCAAAAGAGCATCTGATGGATGAAATACATTACCAATATTTACTAATGTGCCAAACAAGTGAGCCCAGGGACCAGGAACTGGGAGGCGACGTCTGCAAAATAACAAATGTCTCACCGAGGCGGGCATACCCATGCTCGGGATAAAATAGAATCATGGCTACAAATCAAATATACTGTAGATCCATGTCAAATAACTATATAAAGTGTAGCCACGAACAATACACAATGGAGCTACATCTCGAAATCAAAAGATATACATATAGAGTATCCATCTTCTAGAAGTTGATATGGCCTGATGGCTGGAGATGAGATCTTCAGAGCTCGAGCAACAACTTCAAAATCTTCAAAACTCAAGGTAGGAGTGTAATATGAGTGTACGACTTCACTACCCAGAGGTCTTCGATGGCTCATCAGTCATGGACTAGATAATATTGATGATTAGACTGAAGGCTTCATTGATTTCAAACAACTTGATTAGACATTCAGGATGGTCGAGTATGAGGGAAAAAGAAAAATTGCAGAGGGGATGACTCAGGCTTAGTAGAAACTTCCCTTGGACAACAGCACGACAAATGATGAGACTTAGGCAGCATGGCATTAATCATAAGTTTACGAAGCAGGAGGCAATGCAAACTCTCCATATGTTTGGAAGAATAACCAAACAGAGGAGGACACAACTCTATGTAGCGAGAACAACCTCCTAAGGCCATACTACATCCCAAAGTTTGACAAACAAATGGACAGATGTGCTTTATCCAAGGGCGACCCATTATGCTGCCAATAAAGAAAATACTTTTCCCTTCCTCTTTTTGGGGTATATTTGATTTTTTTGTCTGTTTCAATAATTTTGGAAAAAGAATAAAGGAATGTTACGTTAAAATGGAGGAATGAGTGTTGCAAACATACAAGTTCAAGGCACAAGGACAAGACTGATGTTCAAAATAATGATACTCAAAAAAAATCCTCCAGGGGCCAAGGGTGTTAAAACGTAGAAGCAAACTGTTACAAGGCTGGTGTATAAGATATGCAAACGCGGTTAACAAAACACACAATGGTAACATCCTTCGATGTAAGTTTAACGAGCCCAGAGAAGGTAAGATCGGTGGTTTTTCATTTTTAGAGAGTCTGAAAAATCATAAAAGGAGACTCTGTTGGGGTACCTTTTTCGAAGATATTCTAATCGGTTTGAAAAAGGGGTAAACTAGCACTGACAAGACGTCTATTCAAAACCATTTTAACGAGTGTGATAAAGACAAGATCACTCGACCATTTTTTCATTTTTAAGGAGTCTTAAAAAAGATTAACTATGGACTCTGTCAGCAATATTCTTCTGGACCAATTTAATGAGTGTGAAGGAATAAAGTCACTCGGTGATCTTTTCAATTTTAGGGAGTCTGAAAAGAGCTTAACTATGGACTCCGTGGGGGTTCCTTCTTCATAAGTTTAGTCCCTCAGACCTGAAAAAGGGATAAAATTATACCTAGGAGTACTCTTCTAGAGAAATGAAGTTCCATAGAGTATACCTTTGTTCGTACAGTTGACCGTCCAAACCGAAAAAGGGGTAAACTACCGCCAGACAGACGTGACTTCAAATTTCAATTTAATGAGTGTGAAAGGCCACAAGATCGCTCGACAATATTTTCATGTTTATAGGGTCTGAAAAGGGCTTAAAAGAAGACCCGTGATGTTTTGGGAGTCTTGGGGGTGAGGGAGAGAGCGAATAAGAATCATGCAAATGAGGCTCAAACTCGTATTCAAGAAAAACTACAAGGACTCCCGAGCCTACAGTGTTTTAAAGACAGCATGGATACCATAATGCAACCAGGATCTACCTAGGGCATCCATGTTCCGGTAAGCTCTACCACCAAGTTGTGACACTTCTAAAGAAGCTATGATGGTTCTGTGTCACAACCTGATGGGATCGATCCTATGGCAAAGGAAAAAGACAACAAGGTACAAAAGTCAGGGTAGAAACCTAACCTATATGCTCAAGTTGATCCTCAGAAAAGAAATTTCACGAACCGTCGAAAATTACTCAAAACTCCAAAAAACTTTCCCAATACCCGATCAAATCCCTCCTATGCAACTCTTGAATCACTCTAAATGGTTTTTGGTATAAAGAAAATGATAAGGGAGGCCAAAAAAGTGACAAAAAAAGGCCAAAAAGTCTATAAATAGAAGCTGGCAGCTCATTATCACCATTGCTAATTTGGAAATTGACTCTGGAGCCAAAAGACCCCCTTTGTCAAAAGCGGTGATTCTAGGAGCTACAGTGGATGAAACGAACTTCTGTCTAGACCAAGTAAGTACAAACTCTCTTATCTTGCATTTTATGTCTTTGTTTTTGCATTGGGTTTCATTTTTTAGGGGGGCATCGACCTTTAAAAGGTCGGCCTTAGGTCCATGCGGGCTATCTCAGGACAGGCCATGTGTACATTCGGGCAGAGTAAACTCTGCACGCGTGTACACAAGACTGTCACCATTACAGCACGTGTGGAACCCCTTATTGAATGAAAAAGGATTAAAAAGAAAGGGTTAACCCTCCTAAACCTTGGTGTTTTGCAGGATGTACGTCCATTGGAGAGAAAGAGAGCATGAAGAGGTGAATGAGTTGGTCGGGGAAGACCCCAATGTTGTGGCTACTTTGATGCAATGTGGGTTACTCAAGTTTTTCCTATGTCCTTTCATGGAGGCACAACCTAGGCTACTGAATGCCTTGGTTGACTACTAGCATCCGGATGCAGAGGCATTCATGTTAGAGGGCCAGTCACTGGTGCCCACGGTTGAGGAAATTTACTTTTTGACTGGCCTCTCCAGGAGAGGGGAACCAGTCAATTTTGGGACTTTTCCTTCGGGGCCGCATAACATAGCAAAATTGATAGGTCTATACTATGTAGATGATATAGATCGCTCAAGCACACAAGTGACCATAAGCAATATCACTAACTTATCACTACAGGCGATAGTATTGCTTATTGGGCGAATTATTGGTTTTGCAGCTCTACATCAGGCATCCCATGCATAGATGAACTATGCAGTCCAGTGCTTAAATGCATAAGTTTTTGATTGGAGTACCACATTTCTTGAGTGTATGAAAAGACAACTGACAGATTGTCGTTTGCAGACACATAAGAACTTCGGGTTCAGGATCATTCTGTGTTCATTCTTTTTTGAGAGAGTTTTGAGTTTTAGTCCTCGAGTAGTGGTATGAGGACATTAGGCCTCTCTTCCTGCTATGTGTAGATGGGCAGTATTACTACTGCGACAGGGTGGCAGAAGGACCAATGAGTCCTTCGATGATGACTTCGTTCTGTGGCTGTCACAACAAATCCCAGTTATAGAGGATTATCCCTATGCTGGGATTGATTTCTCGAGAGACCTTGAGATACCAGTACCTCTTGGTGAGGAGTGAGGGGAGATGGGTAAGTCTCCACCTTTGTAGTTTTTTTGTGTTTTAAACATATGTAATTTTTTATGTTGTTTTCGTTATATATATCATTTTTTTGTTATACCAGAGTATTTGATGGATATGTGTTCAGTGTGTGCAGATGTGGGACCAGTGTGACCCGCTGACTATTGGAGGAATAGGCATCGTCCTCAGCCAGGGGCCGCACCTTCCGCCATAGGGGGACTAGAAGTAGCAAGAGATCTTCCATCCGGGGAGGTTGAGAGGGTATTGAGACGAGTCAAGCGTAACTTTATTGTGCTCACTCGCACGGTCCCGATGGAAGAGATTGAGGACCTGCCACCATCTATGCAGCCTCACATAGTGGGGCCACCACAGACGTGGGTCCAGTTGTTTTGGAATTTAGCCAATGTTGTGGACCAGTATAACAGGGCCCACATGCCCTAACTTTAGCTAGACATTTTGACGTGCCAGGAGCACTACTTGTATATATTTTTTGAGGGCATAATCCCCGTGACTCGTTATTGGTCCTATTTTTGAGGCGCTTGTGTCCATCGGTATACTCTGGTTACTTTATGATATTATATATGTTTTTTTGTATTTTGTGTATTATGGATCATGTGTGCAAAAAATGTATTTACATGTTTATGTGAATGTGCTTTCATATGTGTGCAAGATGCCAATCTAAAATTTGATTAGCTAGAGTATTTGTAACTTGGTTTAATCTCCTAGGAACATGAAAATATGTAATATAATAAAAGTTTCGTTCTAAGAGATGTACCCTAAGGAATCATCGGTGTAAAGTTGGATCATGAACCCGGTATACTCTGTTTAACTGAGACACAACCAGTTGAGCATCGAGATAGACTCGGAGATGAAAGATACCYAATGACAAAGCGTCACGAAGCAACTTTATAACTGCACTATACTCAGCGACATTATTTGTGGTGTCACCTAAGCATATACCTCCGGAAGATAATAACTGGCCTTGAGGTGTAAAGATTACCCAAGCTACAGAGGCAAGCCTCCAAGTGTGCCGACTATCACCGTTTGCATACCCAACGAACACCTTGGAATCACTTGACATCTTCCATAGTGACGAAAGATAACATCAATGACACGTCCATAACACTAAAAGAACCTAAAAAGTAATAGTACAAAGACTATACATATGTTACAAAAAGTTACACATAGTGACCTGCCTATGAGTAATACTTCTTGAGGTAGATCCCATTTCTAGGCTCTACCAAAGCATTCCCTTCAAAATCAATCAGATGATAAGCGCCCTTTTTTAAAACCTCTTTTATGATGAAAGGTTCAAACCACATGGTTTTGAATTTTCCTGCCCCCAGGGGATCCTTATCTTGATCATAGACCAGGACAAGGTCGCCTTCAAAGAAAATCCGAGGACAAACGCACCTATCATACTGACACTTGACCTTATGTTTGTGGGCCTCGTTGGCCAGGGCCGCATCACAACGCTGCTCAAGGTATACTAACCGTTCTTCAAGTGGAGAAGTGTCTGGCAGTAATTGTACTTCCAATTTTAGAGACGGGATCTGACATTTGATGGGCAAGACTGCCTCCAGCCCATAAATGAGTTGAAAAGGTGAGAAACTGGTTGCAGTCCTAACAGGTGTTCAGTAAGCCCATAATGTCGAGTATAACATCAAATGCCAGTTTGACTTGGTTGAATTGATAGTTCGTTGTAGAATGGTCTTAAGAGTTTTGTTTATAGCTTCCACCTGCCCATTTCCTTGGGGGTAGTAGGGTGATGAATTTTCTTGCCATAGCCCAAGATTTGATGTTAACTCAGTCATCATTTGGTTCTGAAAGTGACTTCCATGGTCAGTGACAATCTCCCTTGGGACGTCGAACCTTGTTATTATTTGGTTGAATAAAAAGAGAGTTGCAGTCTCTCCATCATCTTTAAACATTGGCATAGCTTCAACCCACTTTGTGAAGTAGTATATAGCTACGATGATATAGTGGTGCCCCCTTGTTGAAGGAGGGTTGCATGTAGTGTAATCAATCCCCCACTTAGTGAAGGGACCAACTGTGATGACAGGAAACATGGGAGCAGGATGTGCCCTCATCTTCCGAGAGAATATTTGGCATGGGTGGAACTTCTTGACCAATTCGATACAATCTTTGATAAGTGTCAGCTAGAAGTAACCTATGCGTAGGATATTTTGGGTTGTTACCAACCTAGACAAGTGACTGCCACAAGCTCCGGTATGGAAATCGTTAAGCACGATAACCGCTTTTTCGTGAGTGAGACATCGACGTAGGATGCAGTCTACACCTCTCCGATACAATGTATCCTAGAGTATGAGATAATTCTTAGCCTGATGGTGTATGCGTCGATGCTCATCATGAGAAGCAGTAGTGGGGCACTTCAAATTCTGGAGATAGATAAGTATATCTCCGTACCATGGATCCGAAGAGGTGACAAAAAACATATCTCCTCTAATAGGCGACTCTTCGGGCACAATATCACCTGACTCAACCGGAAGCTCTAAAATAAGTTCTGCGAAGACCAGTGACTTTTTGGACTTCGCTGAAACGAAATCCAATTCAAACTCCTGGAGGATGACTATCCATCTACTATATTTTCCACCTATTACCCGTCGTTTCAACAAGTATTGAAATGGATTTACGACAGCAATGACGGTGGTCTTGCGAAACATAACATAATGACGTAACCGTTGAACAGCATGGTTTGTTGCCAATGCAAGTTTTTCGATATGAGAATAATTGAGTTCCGGTCCTACAAGGCCTCAGCTCAGGTAAAAGATAACATATTCGGTGAACAAATCATCTTCTTGAACTAAGACCATGCCAATGGTTGACTCTGCTATAGCCAAATATAATAAGAAATCTTTGTTATAGTTAGGTGGCCAGAGCAGAGGGGCAGTTGTGAGTGCATGTTTTAATGCGATGAAAGAGCATTGAGTGGCATCGTCCCAATAAAAAGGAACATATTTTTTAAGTAAGGTCATGAATCCCTTGGTGGTCTCGGCGTAGTTAGCGATAAAGCATCTTAGAAAATTCGCCTTGCCCTGTAGACTCTGAAGTTGAAGGATTGTGTGTGGGGGGAGGAAACTGAATTATTGCCTCAACTTTGAGAGGATCAACCATGATCCCTGTTGTTGACACTATGAAACCTAACAATCGTCCTAACATTACGCAGAAGCTGCACTTGTTTGGATTCAAGCGAATCCGAAAGTAGCAAAAACGTTCGAAGATAAGTCAGAGGTGTATGGGATGATCCATTCACTTGTGAGATTGAGATGCTAAATCATCTAAATAGGCCTCGACTATATGCTTGAGGCCATGGAAAGAAAAAGACATGGCCCGCTGAAAGGTGGCTCCCACATTTTTGAGACCAAAAGGCATCTTATGATACACGAATGTACCCCATGGATAGATGAATGTCATTTTGTGTTGGTCTTCGAGTTTGATTTGTATTTGATTATATCCTGAAAAATCATCCATGAAAGAAAAGGCTTCGCAACCCGCACATTCATCAATGATCTGGTCGATGAAAGGTGTGGGAAAATTATCTTTGGGACAGGCCTTTTTCAAATCATGGAAGTCGGTACATACACGAATCTTGCCTTGTTTTTTATTGACCGACACGGGGTTTGACACCCATTGGGTCAAATGGATAGGATAGATAAACCCATCTTTTAGCAATTTCTCAACCTCAACCTTAATGGTTTCCGCTTTCTTAGGATTAACTGGATGAAGCTTCTTCCAAATAGGCTTAGCATCAGGATACGTTGTGATTACATGTTCAACTATTTTTGGATCGATACCTAGAATTTCCTCATAAGACTAGGCAAAAACGTTGCGAAATTCTTTGAAAAAATCTGTATAGAGTTGAATATCTCTGGGGGAGCAGTCAGCTCCGACGAAAACATTCTCCACAACACCAAGGTTTCAGGAGATATTGATCGGTATGGTTTCAGCGATGGTTTCCATATTACCCTTAGCATAATTTTCATGGGTAGCTAAGAGATTAATAGGATAAGACCGATCTCCCGTCATAGTCATGGTGAATTCTCCTTCTTCGATTCGGCTTAAATTTGGGAGGAAGTATGATATGTGATGAATATCTTCCCAGGGTTTATCTGGACTAGTCATTGCTTCAATTATTGCTTCATCATAGGGCAAGACTAAGTCTAATGAATCGGTGTGAGCGAGAGAACCCTAAGCCCAAATAGGCTCTAGAAGTGGATCAAACTCTTGTGCGGGAGCTGGATCAGTGTGGGATGAAGTTTGGTGGACTAAAGAGTATGCTACTTCAGCTGCGGAAAAGGGCATGGACATGTCCGGGTTCTCTATCCCATCCATCGTGGCTGATGGGGAAGGAAGTATCCATGGATCGTCAAAGTAAGTCATGCAGAACGACGAAACTTGAAAATTTTCAACCTTATGGTGATTGGATATAAACTCGATATCGCCTTGAGGGGGTGGGTAATCGAAGTTACCCATCAAATATGGGCACAAACCAACCCCTACGTTGATGAAACCTGGTTGAGGATTATCAATCATCGGGACCGTGGATGCCCCCAATGCAGGGTCAGGTCTGGAGAAAGACAATTGATCTATGGTCATTATCCGACCCTCATGTGGAAATAACAAGACCCGGAAAACTATAGCAACCACAACTTGCATGGAATAATTCCAAATCCTTCCTAACAAGAGGTTATAGTCGAGGGGAGAATCGACTACCTCTACTTCGACACACACGGTCTTCCCTCCTAACTGCACGGGGAAAGAAGGAATGATACCATGTGGTTGGAATGAACGACCGTCGAAAGCGGTGAGGAGAGTAGGTGACAGAGACAAAACGGGCTGGCCAATGGCCTTCCAACATGCCAACGACATAACGCATGTCGAGGCACCCTCATCAACCACCGTGCAGAAGATATTCCGAGTAAAAAATTTCGTGGGATAAGCCACTACTATCTGAAACGCTACGTGGTAAGGCAGAAAAGGTTTTAAGTTGGTTGTATCTAGCATGATTGTACCCGGATTACAAGTCTCCGTAGATCCTAAAGTGGTTAACAAGGCTTTCCTCTGGGAAGGGCAGCTTTGGAGGACTTCCAAAGTGGACATCGCACAAGGGGTTTTTGATAAATCTTCCACCACAGAGTAGTTCTGGGTGGCCCTTGCATTTGGGTTATGAGAAGCTTTTTTGAATGCACCTTTGGGAATGTGTGTCATTGTTTCGCCCAACGTCTTCTCAATCTATAGAGGAAGAGATGGGAGTTCATCTTCTTTACCCTTCTCAGAAGTGCTTGGTTTACTATAGTCATGTGCTCTAGTTGATATAAAAGCATCACCCCTCACAATATATACATTCACGGATGCAGGGTTATTCATAGGTGGAGAGGGCTCTTGGCTGCCCCCTTTCATGCTTGTAGAGGCTTGGGTTAGATTTTTCCCATGTTGAAATGGATTTATCAACACAGTAGGTTGTTGTTGCGTCACAAAATTTTGGGCTTTTTCAAGCCGAGGAGATAGATGGGTTGGGTGGTCTTCCACGCACAAGTTGCATGGATACCTCTCCTTTCGTTTCTTAGTGTTGTCCCCACCAGCATTATCGGTAGGTTTTGTATCCCCCTTACCCTTATTTCATTGTTTTTTCTTTCTTTCAGGCTGCTGGGTGGCCTTCGGGTTAGTCGATTTCACTGTGTATACCTCCGATGTTTTGGTAGGGGGAGCAGCCAAAGTAGTAGGTTGGCTGGCTATTGTGTGTTGTATAGATAACTGTTGCAACTGCTTCATCAATTGCTCAACGGGCTTTGTTTGTGCTGAACCAACAATACCATCGGCATGTGGTCCAACTCTCTGTCTAGTTTTATCAAGTATTGAGCGTGGCACATCTGGCAAGATGCTGTATAGTAAACCGGACTGAGAATTGATGAGCTCAAATTGTTGAGCTCTCATGATGGCGTCTTTCAAGGATGATTTTAAAGATGGAAATTCATTTTAAAATGTAGAAACCTTGGTGAATCTTACTAATCCTTCATATACCAACTATAAATGTTTGGCGACAGTTTTGTAAAAATATTCAAATTTCTAAGGATTCTATATAATTTGTATAAAATTTTGGCGATTTTTAAGGTAAAATAATTTTAACCTATAGAATTTGGGCAAATCATTCTTAGAATAGCGAATCATTTTTTGGGAAAAACAATGGAAAATTAGCCCATGAGCGAAATTTAGCCCCTAAAATCATCCCTAGCGTCTTCTTCGAAGAATACTCCCGACGTCGCGACGTCTTTAGATAACTGTAGGACCGAATACTTAAGGAACCACTCAAGCAGGAATGTTGGTGGGACTAGAACCTTAATTAAACTCTTTCGACGTCTCCATTCTCGGATGTGATCAGAGATATGGTCTTTTGTTGTCTGTTCGAAATTGGCAAGCAGCTTTGTTCCAGTGTCGTATCTCACAGGTAACTAGAAATGTTTTAGGAAAGCCATCGCCAGTTCACTGAAGGAAGAGTATCTTGAGCGATCGAGCTCAATGTACCATTTCAGGACACTCCCAATGAGAGTACATTGAAAAAATTGCAACTGTATGGAATCTTGTTTCAACGAGTTAGATGAGCACCAAATATGGAAGGTAGTCACATGATCTTCTAGATATTCATTAGGCTTGGCTTCAAACTTTGGGATGTCTGAAGTAAACTTTGTCAGCATAGGAGGCCAACGTGGATCGTGACAAATAGGGTCATTCAACAACCTTGTCAAATCTAGCAAGTGCAAAGTTGCCAGGAAGGGTAGTTTGCATTGTTGGTGATAACCTAGGAAAAAGGGGCCTGGAGTTTGACTGGGACCAAGTTGCCAAGAAAAGTTCGGCTGCTGCCTCGGATTCTGGTAGAAACCATGGCCCTGGCCAGCGTATGGATTTTGCGTATGTGGAGACATCATCGACTGATTTCCAAAATAAGACATAGATCGTTGGGCATGCATTACATTCGAAGGAATTTGGGAAGGGTTGCCCCATGTCAGTCCCGTGGGGATAGGCATAGTAGCTTGTCCGAGGTTCCATTGATTCTGGATGAGGGAACGGATTCCTACCAAGAATTCCAAGGCCTTGATGCGGAAGAAGTTCCTAGGTTTGCCCACTGTGCAGGAATAGTACCTTGCATAGGAATAGGTTGTCCAAAATTGGGATTGCCCCCAGTCTGGAAGGTGGCTGATGAGAAAGCGTTGTTACCAAAAGTTTGGATCAAAGAAAATGGTGTCGAACCTATGGGCATACTATGCGAAGGTGGTCCTTGACTCCCCGCTCCAAATAAACTATGGTGTGTAGGTTGCCCAATGGATTGCTGATGCGAGCCACCAAGTGAAGGGGATGAAGGAGGTATATGACCTCCTCCGTAAGGGAAAGCGTTAAAAGGCACAGGAGTGCCCCCCATGTTACCTTACAGAGGAGTGCTAGAGCTCCCTTCCCCCAGACCTAAAATCTGTAAAGTGGAGTAGGAAAGTACAGGACTTGTACCCGAACTAGGCATCCCGTATGAGAATGGAGGGCCTGTCGCACTTGCTGTAAAATGAGTTGTGGCCGCCGCCAAAGACGAGATTGGACCACTGTGCGATGTAGAGGCGGTCGAGATCATAGTGGCTCAGAATGGTGATGGTGGGTTAGGAGGTGAAAAATCTCTTGTGGTGACAACCGTAGTGGGAATTGAAGAATTCCCACAAGGAATAACAACATTTGTTTCCATTGTTGGGTGCAACACTGTCTAGCACTCATAAGGATAATCGGTACGATGATGGGTGCCGAAAGATCACTGGTGGAGGTTTCAACCAGACCAAAAGATTTTTCTCCAAGGTCTAAAATAGTCGATTCCTCTGGATGTTGGTTGGGCACAATTTCTTGTGACCCGATCGCTTCAAAAGACCCTTGTTGATCTAGCTTTCGCCTTAGTGGTGGCTCCAGTGTAACCAACAGTAGGCCAAGAAGCCTTCTTGACCGGAGGAGCTCATGATCCTCCACTGTGTGAGAGGATCAAAGACACACTAGGGTAGTCTAACCATTCAAAAACAACACGCACTAAAAAAGTACCTAGAAGATAAGACAGGAAAACACTAAATTAATTGGAAAAATAGTTACAACAACCAACACTAGAGCAACTTACCGGTGCAAGTGCAACTCGAAAATGGAAACAACCTCTAGGTATACTCTGCAAATCATGGCCTGATGTTTGTCCTAGGTACAGCGGTATACCCCTGTAGTCACCTGTGTATGTCCCTAAGAAAAATAGGCAACTAGGTTGCCAGTGCGCGAACAGTCACCAGGCGAGTATAGTGGAAAGTCGGGTAGACCACAATGAGTAGGGTATCGAGCCCGAAACCTGTCAAGGGTATTGAAAGAAAGTGGTATGGAAGGCAACTAAGGACCTTGAATGGATTCGAGACCCACGAAGCCCCGTGGCAAATGCAATCGACGGAATCCCAAAACAAGCCCTCTATATGTGTTCTCCACTACGATTGGTCCAGCTTTGGAGGGGTTATCTCTGCTACCTTTCCACACACGACCTCGTGTTTATCCCCTGTGTTAGAGGGGGGTCCCAGATAAATTTCAAGATACTGGAATTAGACACTCCCTAACTCAGACTCCAATGTTTGATTGTGTTAGCGTCAGAAGTCACTCCTGGATTGCTTGCAAGAGCAGAGCCTGACACCCATCAGTTTAATGTCACGATTTTTTTATAAGGGGTGATCAAATGGAAGCAGACTTGGAACAATATCATCTCAACTCGGAAACTAGGCCAAGCATGCATGGGCGAGTGAGGTCTTAGATAAACTCCAAACAACAAGTTGTAATAAGGGTGAGTAGGAGGAAGACTTGTTCGAGAGGAGTGCAAAAGGACTGTCATAAACAACCAATTCCTAACAGACTGTGAAAGAAAGCATTAAGAGGCAAGATCTTCTTACGCTCAAATGTAGGAAACCAGAGAAAACAGTGATGCCACCACAAATCATTTATCGTAACATAACTGTGCTAATCCACGTGAAGCATTCGTTAGTGAACCCTCTGATATAAGACGAAAACACAGATGGAAAAGGGGAACTGTTTTTCATAAAACAAGAAATCTCAAACACAGATGCATAGCCATAGAACTAGAATGATTGTTAAAACTTCAAAGTCGGGAGCTTAGCTCTACCATCAATTGATACAAAAATGGCGAAAACGCCTTCAAATACTCAGAACAACAACAGCAGTGGAATCGAGACATTGCATTGAAAGCTCTGCGTCTGCATGGCTTCTGACAGTCAACATTTGCAGCTTCTGAATGATCGTGCAACTTATGGTAGACGCAATCGAACTTCTGACAGTTCCAGCGGTGAATCGACATGCCTTTAATTCATTGCCGGGATTTCCCATTATGGCGGAGGCGATTTCTAACCACCACCAACTGCTTCAATAACTGCTTCATCGAGATTGAGGATGGCTCGGCCAACTCGGCACTTCTGCAACATGGAACACCTTTTGCACTGCCACCTAGATTAGTTGAGCGATATGGTGCATAGACGTGGAGGCCAGTGCGAAATATGGGGCACAGCAATGGGGTGATGGGGCCAAAACCGCAGGGGAAAGTAGGAAGCGATGAGGTGTGAGAGAGGTGGCAGGGGAAGACATGTGGCGGAAGACAATAAGTGGAGGGAGCGAGACACAAGACATAATGGGTGCGCTTGCAGTGGGAGGTTGTCGTGGAAAGAGGCGGGACACATGGCAGGCGATGGATGGATGGTGAGATGGGAAAAGGATCATACGGACCAGGAGAGGGGGGAGTGACAGATGTCGGAGGATGAGGAAAGGGAAAAAGGGCGCGAGCCTCATCGCACGGCCAGGAAGAGAACATATGGCACAAAAGATTACATGATAAGGAAGGGAGCACGTTGGTTAATCGCAGAATGACAGAGGATGCCCAGGTTGCTTGTGCGCCATTGATCCTTGAACTGTAGCCGTCGGAGAGATTCACCTTCGATTTCGGACCCCCCCCTCCACTTAAAGGTAGAAAGGAGGGGGGGGTCCGGAATCACCTCGCGCGTCGTTGATCCGGGCACTTTGATCTTGACCGTTGAAGAGGTGCGCCCCGGATTCCGGACCCCCCCCCCCCCCCCCCCCCCCCTCCGCTTAAATGTAGAAAGGTGGGGGGGGGGCGGAATCCCATCTGCGCCGTTGATCCGGGCGCTTTGATCCTTGCCGTCCAGATGAGATTTCCATTTAAACATGGGCGCATTTTCATTCTGAGCTTAGGACCAGTGGGTTTTTAACCCATTCTTTACATTCTGACCCCCTTACAAGAAATATCGCTAACATTTGGCTCCATGGGGGATAGAGTCGTCCCTGTGATTCTCTAAGAACTCTTTGCAGATTCAGTGCCTTGCTGTTGGGATATGGAGTCAAGATCAAACCTCCTGCTGAGAAATATATGCCGAAAAGTAAACAAAACCAAACAAACTAAACATAGATGCTCCAAGGAGCTTATTTATGTACAGTCCTAAATTAATAAAACTCTTTACATGGGGCTAGGTGAAAGAAAACTTCCACCATAGCCATTCAAGCAGCTTCCTGGATAAAAGATCCTTCCTTCTGTCGATGATCATCAGCGGATGGTGTAACCGTGACAGTAGAGCGGTTACACTCTTCAACTCCTCCTTACAGGTTGGAGTTGAGATGGAATAGGGAAGCTCCAAGGCATAGGAGAAATGCCACTCCATGTACTTGCAGACAGGGTCATAGAATGAGTGGCAAATTCCAGAAAATGGGCGACAGACACCCTCCTCTGCTACACAGTTGTTCACAAGTGGCCGAATGTCTCTGATAACCACAGGCGGGTGAATAACTGAAATGGGCTTGCCGCTCTCGGGCGGTGGCTGCTCGCTGACTGGCTCTGGACATGAAATATTCTGCTCCTCTGGTTCGGTCTCCCCTAGGTCCGATTCGTATTCATCATAAATAGGGACCATGGGGTGGTTTTGTTTGCTGGCTGGCTCTTCAGTATCTCTATAGTGATCAAAAGTAGGATAAGCTTGATGCTCATCATCACTATAATATATATCAAAAAGGGGTTGTCCTTCATTGATATGATCCTCCTCCAGAACAGTGATCACGTCAAAAAATTTCGTTTTAGGGATAGTGGGACCTACTAGTTCTGGCTGTTCACACATAATCTTTTTCTCTTTAATCCCAGGTAAACATATATCGTTAGAAACCCCCTGGAGAAAAAGAGAGGAAACCGCTTCCACAATAATTTCTTCTTTAAAAACGGGAAGGCCTCCGTCCTCAGAAGCAGGGCTGCTAGGAATATCTGCTTCAACCCGGTACTCAGGTGAGACATCTACCATGGACCACATCTGCTCTGCAAACTCATAATCTCCACAAGAGGTGTGTTGATCTTTATGAACATCTAAAACAACAGACACATCCGATATGATGTCAGATGCTTCCATCCTCGAGCTAACACCACTCATATCATTCAACACCTCAATATTTTCACAGTAGATGCTTTCCTCCATAGTAAGGGATTCATCATGGACCTGGTCTTCAGGGCTAGCAGAGGCTTCCTTAAGTGAAGAAAAATCCTCACAACAGTTTTCAAAAAAACCATCAGCTGGATAGTAGTCTTTACAAAATGAATTGAAAGCTGTATGAAAACCTGTTAAAGAGCGGATGCTTGTAGCGGGAAGAGATCGACACCATTCAAGAGAAGCTCCCTTTAATGAATACCTGAAGAGCTTAATCCGGACATCCTCATGCGTGATATTGTGTCGGTGAATAGCTTCATGGAAGTCTAGTAAATGCTCAGCTGGTACCTCCCAACTCTATGCATGAAATTCGGGGAGGAAATATTCCCAGATGTCTCTATCAGGAAGTGCATTAGGAAAACCAACTATCTAGGAAAAGTCACAGAAAGAAAACCTTTGATCCAGAATTTTCTCCATATCGAACCAGTGGAGTTTCCAATCGATCCTCGAATCATGGAGTCGCCAGGTGAAAGATGCGCAGCTTCAAATGTGCCCGGTCCTTGTTCACCATCAAAGGCCAGATCTTTAACATTATCGTTACCCCAGGAAACTTCTCAGGTTGAGAAAGCAGCTGCTGAAACCTTCTCGAGAAAGCTCCTTAGGGTCAGCTTTCAGGTGTGCTAACAGTAGTCACGGCTAAAACAGTGATGTGGAAACAATGGAGTCGCCACAGTGGAGTCGCCAGGTGCATAGTAGCAATCTTTAAGTTCTGATATCTGATGCACCTTCCGAATCAGTTGATCTTTATCGTTCAAATCCAGGGAAAATATTCAACTTCATCCCCGGCAACAGCACCAGAAATGTTAGCGTCAGAAGTCACTCCTGGATTGCTTGCAGGAGCAGAGCCTGACACCCATCAGTTTAATGTCGCGATTTGTTTATAAGGGGTGATCAAATGGAAGCAGACTCGGAACAATATTGTCTCAACTCAGAAACTAGTCCAGGCATGCATGGGCGAGTGAGGTATTAGATAAACTCCAAACAACAAGTTGTAATAAGGGTGAGTAGGAGGAAGACTTGTTCGAGAGGAATGAAAAAGGACTGTCATAAACAACCAGTTCCTAACAGACTGTGAAAGAAAGAATTAAGAGGCAAGATCTTCTTACGCTCAAATGCAGGAAACCAGAGAAAACAGTGATGCCACCACAAATCATTTATCGTAACATAACTGTGTTAATCCACGCGAAGCATTCGTTAGTGAACCCTCTGATATAAGATGAAAACACAGATGGAAAAGGGGAACTGTTTGTCATAAAACAAGAAATCTCAAACACAGATCCATAGCCATAGAACTAGAATGATTGTTAAAACTTCAAAGTCAGGAGCTTAGCTCTACCATCGATTGATACAAAAATGGTGAAAACGCCTTCAAATACTCAGAACAACAACAGCGGCGGAATCGAGACATTGCATTGAAAGCTTTGCATCTGCATGGCTTCTGACAGTCAACATTTGCAGCTTCTGAATGATCGTGCAACTTATGGCAGACGCAATCGAACTTCTGACAGTTCCAGTGGCGAATCGACGTGCCTTTAATTCATTGTCGGGCTTTCCCATTATGGCGGAGGCGATGTCTAACCACCACCAACTACTTCAATAACTGCTTCATCGAGATTGAGGATGGCCCGGCCAACTCGACACTTCTGCGATGTGGAAGACCTTTTACGCTGCCACCTGGATTAGTTGAGCGATATGGTGCATAGACGTGGAGGCCAGCGCGAAAGATGGGGCACAACAACGAGGTGATGGGGCCAAAACCACAGGGGAAAGTAGGAAACGATGAGGTGTGAGAGAGGTGGCAGGGGAAGACATGTGAAGGAAGACAATAAGTGGAGGGAGTGAGACACAAGACATAATGGGTGCGCTTGCGGTGGGAGGTTGTCATGGAAAGAGGTGGGACACATGGCAGGTGATGGATGGATGGTGAGATGGGAAAAGGATCATACGGACCAGGAGAGGGGGGAGTGACAGATGTTGGAGGATGAGGAAAGGGCAAAAGGACGCAAGCCTCATCGCATGACCAGGAAGAGAACAGATGGCACAAAAGATTACATGATAAGGAAGGGGCCCACGTTGGTTAATCGCAGAATGACAAAGGATGCCCAGGCTGCTTGTGCGCCATTGATCCGGACGCTTGAACTGTAGTCGTCGGAGAGATGCACCTTCGATTTCGGACCCCCCCCCCCCTCCGCTTAAAGGTAGAAAGCCGGGGGGGTCCGGAATCACCTCGCGCGTCGTTGATCCGGGCGCTTTGATATTGACCGTTGAAGAGGTGCGCCCCAGATTCCGAACCCCCCCCCCCTCCGCTTAAAGGTAGAAAGGCGGGGGGGTCCGGAATCCCATCTGTGTCGTTGATCTGGGTGCTTTGATCATTGTCGTCCAGATGAGATTTCCATTTAAACATGGGCGCATTTGCATCCCGAGCTTAGGACTAGTGGGTTTTTAACCCATTCTTTACATTCTGACCCCCTTACAAGAAATATCGCTAACATATTGTAATGGCCTTGAAGAGTTTCCTCTCCAACCTAATCCAAGGCCCTAATCTTGAACTAGTTGGTTAGCCCTACAAACATAAAATTCTAATAAATTTTAGATTTAGCATTAATTTTATGGCTTGTCTTATGTCAAGGGGTATGAAAGTGAAACTGATGATGTGTAAAAGACGAAAGTAAAAATGAATAAAAATATGGAAACAAAAACTTTCACTTAATGCAAAATTTCAACAACTTTTCAATTTTTTTATTTTTTTTCTAAGATTTTGGACAGCAAACTCAAAAGGAATTTCACTCGACTACGAGCTACTTATGATCTAAGTAAACTGCAAAGAACTTATGAAATAAAAGACTTTTCCCTGGCTAATAGTGCAGAATCAAACTCTTCAACCAAACAAGAAAATGAAAGAGATTTTTTTATTTATTTAAATGTTGATAAAGCAAAAAGGAAAAATACCAAGAACTAAAAAAGACCAAGAAAAACAATTCTGGCCTAAATCGTAGATCGAAAAGAATCACTTCAAGAAATCATACACTATCAACTTAAAAAATGACTCTCACACTTGTCTAAAAAGCCTTAAAAAACTATTTTTTTATGAAAACTTTTAAATGAGCAAGAGCAAGCTAAGGCTAAGATTAATCCTAAGCTACTGACTACTAAGACAAAGATTCAAAAACCTGAGAGGTATAACCCTCATCAAGGGAAAGGATGATTGCCTTACCCTCAACAAAATTTATCCTGCACAAGCACGCTACTGATAATCCAACAACAAGCGTGTGAACACGAGCTGTATAGAGCCAGAGGGCGTGTACACGCGGGCTGACCTTCTACAGGTCGTGTGTATCTCTAAAACTCTGAAAAAAAAATAACAACAGACAATCCAAACCAAGAAGAGACCACTGATATTGAGAACCAGGATCCCTTGAAGGCTTGGACACTCTCTTTAACAGAAAAAACAAACAATGTAAGGAAAAAATTCGTAAAACAAACCAATCCAAGACAAGACTGCAAACAACCAAGACTTAGAAAGAATTCCAGAAAACCCCTGAGAATGTCTGATTCTAATAGGGAAGAGGATGACTACCTCAAAATTTTCCTGGACTCTACATGCTACTGCTACTTCTTCAGCTAGAATTTACACGTGATTTGTAAGAGAGTAGGGTGCGGGTACACACATGCATACCTTATACAAGCCGCATGTACCTCTATGGGTCTCGAAAAAACACAGTCAAGCAAATAACAGAGACAACCGGTATGGGAAACCAGACTCTCTACTAGCTCAGACTTTGCAGAAACTAAAAAACAAGCAAGAAAACCAGTCTTTTAAAACTACCCAAAAAAGAAAATTTCAGGAACCCTAGAGACTTCCCCAGTATGGTCACCAATTTTGTTGTGAGCGAGATCCCCTTACGGACTAGCAAATAGGGTTATCTTATGCATGCAAATATGACCAAAAGAAATCTACTTTCTACCTTCATCCCCAGACTTAAACCCCATTCCTTTTCAACAAATACATGGTTAGACCAACATACCTTGTTCTAGATGTTTGATGTTGATCCCTCTTCATGCTTGATTGCTTGTTGGCCGCTATCCTCTCAAGATTGACCTGCGTACAAAACAAGCAACAAACTACACATGCATTTTACCTATAGACTAATGGGTTAGAGATTCAAACATATATTTACTGAACTATGAAGAACTCATATAGTGGGACAGGAAAAACATTTCTTTATTATTAACTTTAATGAATCAACTTACAATGTCGAGACCGACCACTGCTCCATGAATCTTGATCCTGGGCTCCTCTTCAAATGTCCTCCAACTTCTTTGCTTTGTATCTCTTCTTACACAAGGATGGATAAAGGGTTGGGACAATGGGAATATGCAATTGGCTAGAGTTTCTTTACTCTATTTCCCCTTTTCCAAATAGGACCCCTAGCCCTTCTTTATAGGCTAGAAGAAGCTAGGTATTTGGACGAACCCTCGACCATGCATGGCCAGGAGTTTCAGTTAACTTGCCCAAAGCTGTGTGTTCCATCGGCAACTTTTCTTTTTTCGTTCTTTTTTCGGTCCACACGAGTTGTTTTAGGTCAGATAGCGTGTACACACGTGCAATAATGGAGTAGGGCGCGTGGGCCCTTATAAAAGAGGTTTTTTAAAGATTTGTTTAGCAGTGCTTTGGCAAAGAAGGGATCTGAGATGGCTTGATGCCAGGTAAGCATGTATGGTGCAAATTATGGTTATAACAGCTGGTGAGCCGAGTATTGATAAGTTGGTGGGCTTATGTGTTTATTAGGCTGGAGAGCCTAAGTATTAAGGCAAGGAGCCTGATTTTGTATATGTAATTATGCAAATCATTAATATAATATATAAACATCACTGCGTGCCGACCGACCATGAATAAAGAGTGATGGGGGACTAAGATTCCACAGTATGGGTAAGGGAAAGGGGGCTGAGAGGTAGGAAGAGGGGCTAAGCTTGAGGGTTTAAGTCCTTAGGAATAATAATTTATTATTATTCCAAAGTGGTGTGAAAGGTATTTTTTTGTTCCAAGTCCTAGGAGAGGCGACGCATGTAGCCCCAATGTGTGCAAAAGGGAACGCATATTTGATGGAGTGCATGCATCTTCATGGGCGACATGTGTCAGCCCAGGAACATGCAATTTAACCCAAGAATTGAGCCGAGATGGGGGTTCATCCTCCATTCTGTTGTTGGCTGTCTAAACTGTGGGAGTCTGTGAACGACCTCTGCTTAATTTTCCAGTCACGCAATCTCGAAAACCTGAATCGGAAGTCGACTGGTGTATTCCTGTGAATTATGTGGCCTCTGTATTTATTCTTTGCAATGTTCACGCACGCACCGGAGACCCAAAATCTGTCATCTGAGTCATTTTGTGAACACTCCATACTTTGCCTGAGTTCACTGGAATCCTTTTTTAGAAACGTTTTTTCTTTACACTGGACCTCTGCATAGCCACGCACCTCTGAAGCCAACTCGCGTCTTCTGTAAAACCTGAGCAATTGTTTATGTCGTGTGTGTTATAACTGTGGGTTATTGTGGACACACAGTCCCTTGGTTGAGTGTGATTGGCTATCATCGTCCATTCCATTCTAAGCCTTGTCATCCTCCTTGTGTTGGAACGAAGCTTAAGAAGCATGTTGTCAGGCCTATGTGCAACACTCTCTCCAGGTGAGAGAGGTGATTATGGTTGAAGAAGCAGGTTGTCACGCCTGTGAGTGACTCTCTCTAGGTGAGAGAGTGCGCGGAGGAAGTGAGAACTCCTGGAAGGATTCCTGTAGCTTCCACAAAGCTCGGAGAATTCTGGTCCGGTCTGTTGTTGAAGCCCAAGGAAAGGGAGGTTTAGCAGCCGAAGGACTGTCTTGGTGATAGTGAAGGTGTATACTCCTGGGGTGGGACAGTGATGTGGGGAATGAGAGTTTGTGAGTAGTGGGCATAAGTGGCTCTTGGGAGAGAATCTTTCCTCATAAAATGTGTGTCTTTCATTGGCCTTGCCTAGCCTAGGATTCCCTTGCCCAGTGGAGCTTAATCCCAGCTCGGGGGTGACCTACTATTGAGAGTGATGAGTAGAGTAGTCTAAGGCTAGGAGGTTCATGGAAGGTTTGCACGCACTTGGTGGTGTATTACAGTTTCAGAGATAAGTATCATTATATGTTTTAATTCTGTACTTACTTAAAATGCATGTTCTGTGATACTTGTAATATTATCATGTATTCTGTTGCAATGATATTTACTATTAATTCCATTAATTCTGTATGTTAGCAGTAATTATATGTTTACTCTGTTAATTCATTTAACTTCATTTAAATGCATACTATATAAGTGTTATTCCGCATAGTAGCGTTGCCCAGCAGTGGGGTTGATGGTCGGGGACGTTACAGTCTGCCCCTGTGCCAACATGTACCAATTACCTAATGGGACTTATTTAATCAAGATGACCCTTTCTATGTTAAGTAACTACCCACTAACTACATAATGGGCCTTATTAAAATAACATGGCCTCGTACATTTATGGATGAACTACTAAGTACCCAAAGTAGGGATGATGCTCACTCAAGGTAAAAGTTGCACTTAAAAAGGGTCTGCTCATAATCTAATTCTTGATGATGACTCCAACCATTCATATTTATTTTTAGTGCCTCCAAAATGTCCTTCTCCAAGTTGAATTCCACACATATTTTGTCAAAGGAATACATATATCAGTTTGGTTCATCTCAATCAATGTATGATCCTAGTTTGTCTCTAATACCTTTGAATTTTCCTTCATCCTATAATATTAAAGGGAGGTGGGGCAGCCTTACTCATATAGGGGTTGTTGTAATCTCCCCTTTTGCATTTAAGTCAAGGGACTAACAAATTAAGAATAATCTTCAAGGACCCATGAAGTAAGGACTTGAGAAGAAAATAAGATTTTGATCCTCCCTATCTTGGAATAAAAATGAAAAATACCCTTGAACATGAGAAAATAGAGTTATTTAACCTTTTATCTTGGGAAACTAGTGTTGTGTTATCCACACCTTCATAGTATTTAGGATAGGCTAGAGGAATGTAAACTTTCCAATGATTACTTATGCTAACATAATTATAGTTTTTTCTTAGATATTGGCATTAGAGCTCTATTTGGGGAATGGATTCCATCTATTTGACAAATTTATCCTACTGTGATCAAGATTGTTTGGTCAGCCTCAATGAGCTAACCAAAAGCTTAATTGCTTCAATATCAAAGGAGAAAGCCTCCTTCATATCCGCATGGGCTAAGGTTCCCATATTCACACCTGCAAATTGAAATGATTTGGGCATGATCAAACAAACGATCATCGCAAGAGGCTAGCACCACTACAACTCTAATCTAGAACAACAACTAGTAGGGTCATTGAGGTGGCTCTCACGATAGTAGTAGTGAAGTGAACTTGTAGGCAATGACTTGGGAAACCCTAGCCACAAGAAGAACATGATTCTATAGAGTTCTATCCAAAAGACCACCTCTTGAAGTTCTAGTGTCCTATCTATATAGTATTAAAAGAAAAAAAATGTTCATTAATAAAGTCAAGGAAAAAACAATATATTCAAATCATTATTCTTAATAGAAGAAATAAAATCATATTATTAGAAAAAACTTAATTTTTACAAATTTCTATAAATAAAAAATATATATCCTCTAATTTTTTATACTTTTAATTGTCAATCCTTAAAACTTTTGTAATATCCATTTTAATATCTGAAGAGAATTAACTCTGAATCATTCTATACCAAAAAAAAATGAATTTTGGCAATTAATACAACTATATTATATCTATCCGAATGTTTTATTAAACAATGAACAATATTCAAAATACGTTACGGGAATGAGAGAGTTGAACTTTGAGTCATTCTATACTAAAGCAATTTTGGAAATTAATACTACTATATCAAGATGTTTTATTAAACAAGTCACATTAGTCAAAAATATATTTATTATGAAAGCTATAAATGAGAATTTTGACAATTAATACGATTATATTATATCTATCAAGATGTTTTATTAAACAATGAGCAATATTCAAAATACATGATGGGAATGAAAGAGTTGAACTTTGAATCATTCTATACTAAAGCAATTTTGGCAATTAATACGACTAAATCAAGATGTTTTATTTTACAAGGCACATTATTAAAAAATGAATAAACGATGTTCGAACTGCGGGAATATATTCCCCAAAAATGAATAAAAATTAAATCGACCATTCAACAAAGAATACAAGAGTACAGCCAATTGATATTAATTGAATATTTCGAAGAGCATGTAGAGAAACAACTCCTTTCATGTAAGGGATATATATATATAATTCTCATTCTCTTAAAGAGATAAATAACTGTTTCAAAGAATTAATGATAAAGTCTACTCTATTTTATTCCACTAAAATTATTATTTTATTTTTCAAAATGTTTGACTTTGAAGATATGCATTTATCATTTCTCAAAAATATAAAAAAATTATAATATCGTTTTCAAAAAGTCTACTTCATTTTTTTATTATATCAAAATCAATATTGACTTTAGACATGGAGATGTGTTATATTAGGGTGATTGTTAGAACTATATATTTAAGTGGTTAAGTTTATATAATTCGAGCACTATAAGGGTTTTTTAGGAGGTCGAATCTATTGATGTGTTCAAAAATGCAATTTAGACAAGTAAATCACTCAGATTTATATCACCCGATTCTGGTGAAAATACCAAAACCTAAAACATTTAGACAACACCCTTATATTATATTGGCTTTACACATTGAGTGTTATCTCCCAACAAGAAAGATAAAATTTGAACATAATATCTTCCAACAAGAAAGATAAAATTTGAACATAATATCTTCCAACAAGAAAGAAAAAAATCAAATTGTATACTAATTATAATGATGATGATAGTGGTTAAATTTGGTTTATCAAATCTTTGATTTATTATAAAATTTTATTTTTGTGATGGAAAAGCTTTAAGTGTTCGCCATAGTTTTGATGAGTTAAAAGGTTAAAAAGGTTCATATTGTAACAAACATTTTGAGATTGTACTTTGATGTGAGTGTAACCAAGACATTTAAAAGAAAGTGTTTTTCATCTTTAACCCTCCAAATTTTTTCAACCCATTATGCTTTAGTGATCATCCAACTCTCTATTTCACTATAACATTGGTGAAAATTTATTTTTATTTTAATAATGATTTTCTTCTTTGTTGGTGTACATACATTGACTAAGTTAAGGTCGGCGGAGGCGACTGGATGGTAAAGTCGTTCTTGCAACGAAGGTCAGGTCTTGTGCTCAAACCCGAGCAAGGACGTGGTCTAGTCACGAAACAAAGCTTAACTGGGCCAAGCCCGCATACCTTTTGATTTTGGAGCAACAGAGCTTTGCAGAAACTGCAAGTTAGGGTTTGACAATCGTGGTCTCAGAAGCGATCAGAATGGTTACCAAAGGGGGTGGTAGTGGAACCCCCTCATACAACCAAGTAGTGGTGGACATGGGGAAAGGCCCACGAGGAGTAGGTTTCAAAGAACCATTGATAAGCACCTCGAGATCAGGATCGGAAAAGACTTAGGAGAGAAACCAAGAAAAAAGGGATCGCGTGGGGGAAGAAGCCATAGAACCTAGAATGATGCACAAGAACTAGTGAATCCCAGTGGGGTAGAGGGCTGCAACCCATGTAAACCTAAAACGCAAACACTAATCTGCAACACTAATCTGCAACTCTATCGGGACAAACGCAACTCTATCGGGACCAGATGAAGACGCATGCACTAATCTGCAAGTTCATGGGTTTGTGGCCCACAGAAAGAGCGTTACACAACTGGATAAAATATCAATGGAATCCAAGTGGAGACGTGGAACTCCACCTGGGCTCGAAAGGATTTTTCACAATAGTCTTCATGAACATGGAGGACATGGATAAATGCTTTGAGGGGGGGCATACTTCCATGCCTCAGCAGGGCTATACATGAGGCCATGGAAGAAAAAATTCTCCCCAGAGAAAGAAACCTTTAAAAATGTCCCAGTCTGGCTGAGACTCTACTCCTTACCGCTAGACTACTGGTTGTCGTCCACCTTCGAAGCAATAGGGAACAAGATTGGGAAATATATTAATACATCGAAAGCAACCCTAAAAGGAAGATATACATCATATGCAAGGATCTGCATAGAGATGGATGTTTCCGGGGTGCTCCCAGAAGCCATAAGCATGGAATTCAGAGATGAGGAATGGATACAAAGAATCGACTACAAGCAAGTATCGTTTAGATGTAGAATATGCCATGAACATGGACACCTGTTCAGAGAATTCCCTCTAAATAAAAAACAAGAAATGGAAAACACCAAAATACAGGAGGATGAGGACAGGTTTGTAAAAACGAACCACAAAAACAGAGAAAACAAGAAACAAAGCAAAGCCCCAACAGGAAGCAACCCGGAAACCAGGACTAGAATAGAAGGGCGGGACAGGGCCAACCAAGGGGAAGAAGGAGGAAAGGAAAAGACAAAATCTAGAGAAACTAGGGAACACGCAACTCATGAGAACACAGATACTCCAAGCAATAAGAGAGAATAGGGAGGTAGCACAATTCTTAAGGAAGGCGAAATCAAAGATGTGAACACCCCAATGCAGGAGGTAGACAGAGACTCATATATGACGCCAAGCAAGGTAGGAATGGAAGACCCTGATCTCAGAGACATTATGGAAAGGGAAGGAATAGATTTCCCAAACATATTGGAGCAATGGAAAAGGCAGGGAGTAGACAATGTGCTAGCGGAGCAACTAGATCACATTCAATACCTTTTCCTTCTAAGGGAGGAAGAAAAATCCAGAGAGACAGTGCATGCATGGCGAGATAGGACACCTGGGAATCAAAGTAAGTGAGGGACAACCACAACATTCACCCAAGAAGACAAGGTGGAAAAAAGGCAAGAAATCAAACAGCATTGCCCTACAATAACTAGGAGCCCTACTGATAAATTCAAGTAAGATCAAAAATATCTTTCCCAACTCCCCCCCCACATGTTTAAATGAATATTATAACATGGAATATAAGAGGCCTAAAGAGCCCACGAAAGCAAATAATTCTAAAAAATAGACTGAGGAAGGAACAACCTGACCTATGTTTCATCCAAGAGACAAAATGCACTGTAGAAAGAATGGAAACAAACAATAAAAAACAATGGAGTAAGTACAAGATGTCAGTTGTCGAAGGCCAACAGATGGCAGGTGGGATTCTCACCCCGTGGAACCCACAATTGTTGAACCTACTAGCAGTCAAAGCCATAAGACACACACTTTCGGTTAACATGCAAATAATAGGTAAATCGGAGGCGATTCTATGCACTAATGTGTATGGTCCCTAGACGTTGGAGGAAAAAAGGAGAATGCTCCTAGACCTATAAAATCTAAGGGCCCAATCCCGCAACCTCCACTGGATCTTGGTAGGGGACTTCAACATCATCACTACACTTGCAGAGAAAAAAGGGGGCACCAGAAGATTGGACAGAGATGATGAATAATTTTCATCTTTCATTGACACAGTGGAGATGGTGGACATCAGGACCAACAATGGCCAGTTTACTTGGAATAACAAATGACTAAATCACCACCAAGTAGCTACAAGGATAGATAGATTTTTGGTATTGCAATCCATCATTCTGCAGGGACTATCTTTGGAATGTATCATCCTTCCATGGGGGGGTTCAGACCACTGGCCAGTTCAATTGGAAGAAAAATTTCAAACCACTCTAAAGAACATACCATTTAGATTTGATAAATTTTGGATTGAACATCCCACCTTCAAGGAGAACATCAACCAATGGTGGCGGGAGAACTCCCATATCAAGGGACAATGATGTTCAGACTATACAACAAACTCAGGTACATCAAACTTAAAGTCAATGAGTGGAACAAGGAAATCTTTGGAGAATCAGGTGGGATCAGGACCCACAAGAACCCACAACAAAATCTTGAAAATTAGGGATCAGGACGGGATCGAAAGAGAATCCCACATGGATATTGAAAATACACTAGTCAATCACTTCCAGGGGATAGCCCAGGAACCCAGCCAAGACAGGACTGAGGCCATACAAAGGATAACTGAGCACATCCCCAAGTTGGTCATTGAGGAACAAAATATCAATCTAAACAAACCCATCGCAAAGGAGGAAATTGACCAAGTGCTATAGGAGATGCCCAATGGAAAGGCCCCAGGTCTAGATGGATGCATAGTGGAATTCTTCAAATCCTACTGGGAAGTGGTTAAACATGATGTTTATGGGGTGGTGGAAGACTCCAGACACTCGGCCTCCATCTTGAAAGCTTTAAATCCCACAATGATCACTCTAATCCCAAAATAAAATGAAGCAAGGACCCCAAACCGCTACAGGACTATAGCTTTATGCAATGCAGTTTACAAGATAATCTCCAAAGTCATAGCCAATAGACTGAAGCCTCTCCTACCCACACTGATTTCATAGGAACAGGGAGGTTTCATAAAGGGAAGACAAATCTTGGACAACATTATCCATGCCCATGCTCTTATACACACGTTGAAAAGAAAAAGAAGAGGGGGGATGATAATCCAACTTGACCTGGAAAAGGATTATGATAAAATTAGATGGAACTATATGGCCAAGACACTAGAAGCCTTTGGTTTCAAACAACACTGGATCATCTAGATCATCAATCTAGGCTCCACGACAAGATACTTGCTTCTAATCAATGGAGCCCTAGGAAAACCTTTCTGGCTTTCGAGAGGCATCAAACAAGGAGACCCTTTATCCCCCTTCCTGCTCATTCTTATGATGGAAGGACTAACCATAAGCATAAAAAGTGCAACTGTAGAAGGGGAAATAAAAGGCATCAAACCTTTTGAAAACTGTCCAACCTCCACACACCAACAATTTGTTGATGATACCCTACTCCATGGCACACCCACGGTCAAGGAAGCAAAGGCCTACAAAAGAATCTTAGAAGACTTTGGGGAAGCCTTAGGGGCAGATATCAACCACTCCAAATCCATGATTTATTTCTTCAACACTAATCATGCAATTCAAAGAAACTTGGCCAAAATTTTGGGGTTTGAACACAAAATGCTCCCAACTAAATATTTGGGAATCCCCCTAATGGAAAAAGCATGACAAATGGCCACGTGGGAAGGAGCGATCAACAAACTACAAGAGAGGGTAAAAAAATGGACCTACAGAGCTCTCAACCTGGCTGGGAGGATCATCCTTACCAAAACGGTCCTATAAGCAATTCCAACATATATGATGTCAGTGTTTCCTGCTCCCAAAGGAATACTACAAAATATTAGAGTCAGTCAAAGAGATTTCCTATGGTGAGGAGATGAAAATAAAAAAATGGGCCCTGGTGGCCTGGGAGAAGGTTTGTAGACCAAAAATAAAAGGAGGCCTGGGGTTACAAGACCCACTGGTAACCAAAAAATCCTACAAGGAAAAGCTCTGGTGGAGATGGGTCAAAGACAAATGGGTACTGTGGGAAAACCTCTGGAAGGCCAAGTATGCCCTGGACATCAAGGGAGGGTGTTAGGGTCCTAACCTGCACATAGGTAGAACAATATATTCAGATGTAATAAAGGTCAATATTAATAATGCCTTTCAATAAAATAGAATAAGGTGGATGTGAGAAGACCTAATAGAAGCTTCCGCTTCTAGAAGGATCTTCCTCTAGATGCTTCTTTTTAGTATAAATAGGAGTCGAGGGTATGAGAACCCTAGCTTGGATCTTATTGTAATAGAGCTCTGCTCAACTGGAGGTTTCCCCCTCGAAGAGGCCCATGAACATTGCTTTAAGATTCAAAGTGATTTTTTTGTTGTTATTCTTATATCATTTTAGTGTTATTGTGGTGAATGTTCTGGTTATATTGTTGTTATTCTGCCATTACTAGCTTTTTATTTCTGTTCTGCATACATTTTATATCTAGTATATTACAAGTGGTATCAGAGCACTTTCCTTGGCAGAAAGTGTGGGTTAATTTTTTTTCAGGGTAGAGACATATTCGGACATCTTTAAGCCATAGAGATCTGTCGTTATGCGCATAAACCCGCGGTTGAGGGATTCATACACGCAAAAAATACAAGTGGTACTTAAGCACACATCTATTGGCCACCCTTGTAACCCATGTTGGTACCCCTTTGAGTGGTAGCGCATCAGATAGCACCTATGTACAGATCGTCCTAGATTACCTGAATCCCTCTTTTAGATAAACCGATCAGTCGCCTGAATGCTATAGTGTCACCGAGAACAACACTCGGGAAGATACTCTCTAGTACCTGGGTATTCGGGTAGTACGACTAAGGGTACGATCTATCCTCCTTAGTTAGTTCCCTGAGATATTGGGCCGAGTACTACTATTGGACGCCGCACGTATATCAGGTAGCTATAGCACATGGCAAACCCTTGTCTGTAGAAACCCTGAATACCTAACCATTGGGGACATAAACATAAACAAATTAAAATATACAAGATCTATTTCTGCACAACTGTGTTAGGGTTTCCAAGTAAATACACATTTCTTTATGGTTAATCATTTGGGCATTCCCTCTCTACAGTATTCTTTAGACTAGACGTAAAAAAAAAAAAAAAAAAAGTCTGGAATTTTTTTCACCATTATTTCAAACATATTCCATTGGATTCATCGCTTTGCCCTTATCACATTCATCCATATCATTTTTTTCGGCAAATATTTTTTACCTCACCCCCCCCTTTTCAGTTCCCCCATCCTCATGGCCCATACTCGTAGCCAAGACTTGGAAGCTCGCTTCAACACCTTGCAATCTGGTCTCATTGAGACCCAACAAGAAGTGAAACAACTCAGTGCCAATCTTTCCGCCATCAATACAACCATGCAGTCCTCAATGGGTGAAATCAAACAAGACTTCACCACCCATCTTGAAACAGTCTTTTCAGCACTCTACACCAAACTGCATATCTCTACAGATAACCCCTCCTCTTCCTCACCCCCACATATTGAAGGTGACCATTCCTCTCACTCCCATACCTTGCAGAACCATCACTTTCAACGTGACCTACTCCTTCCACGGGTCGTCAATGGTATATTTCTTAGACACAATTTGTGGTAGAGATTTATGAATGCTTCGACACTGACACCAACCATTTGGGCCATTTGACAAGGCTGAAACAATTAAGAACAGTGGAAGACTTTATAGCTGCCTTTGAGCACTTGGCATTTAGAACAGAGGGCATGTCTGATGCCTTTTTCTGAGAGTGTTTTATCAACGACCTCATGGATGAAATTTGGGCCCATGTCCTCATGGCTCGGCCTGAGAGTTGGGTGGAGGCTACCAAAAGAGCTAAATAAGAACAACAAGTTGTATCTTCTCAAAACTGCAAAACCTCCTTCATCCCTCGCCCTAAACCAGTAAACCCCACTACTCCCTCTGCTCCACTAAAGATCCAAAAATTGACCCGGGCTAAAATGGTTGAACGCCATCTCAAAGGCCTTTGTTATAATTGTGATGACAAATATTTCCTGAGCCACAAGTGTAAAGAGAAAAATCTTTTTATGGCCATCTCCAAGGAGATTTCAGAAGAAGATGAAGAAACCCCCTCTATGTCTGAATCACCTGAATCCACTGACATAACCCCTCCCTCAGACCCTCCCGAAGTAGAACCAATGATTTCACTCAATGCTCTCACTAACTTCTCCACTCCCCAAACCCTCAAGCTAATCAGTTACATCAAGCATCGGAAGGTCATCATTTTGGTTGATAGTGGCAGAACCCATAATTTTATTCATCACCGCATTGCCCAAGAAACTCATTGCTACATCCATGTCGTCAATAATTTCCAAATCATGATTGCTAATGGTGGTTCCATGAAATGTGGAGGGCGTTGTGAAAATGTGCATCTCCAAATTGGTGACTACCACCTGAATTCCCATATGTTTGCTATCGACATGGGAGGTTGTGAGATTATGCTGGGTGCAGACTGGCTAAGGACTTTGGGTCCCATTCTCATGGATTTTAAAGACTTAACCATGCAATTCGACCAAGAGGGCCACCAATATAAGTTCCAAAGCATCACCACCGGTTCACCTGAGATCATTAGTTCCCATCGCATGGAAAAGCTACTAAAAAAGGGTCATTCTGGTGTTATCGCCCAACTCCATGCCATACAAGCAACATAGACACCCTCGATACCTCAAGACCTCCAAGCCATCCTTTCTAAACATCAATTGGTCTTTTCCACTTCCCAAGGCCTCCCTTCTTCCCATGTTGTTCATGATCATTCCATTCCCCTTTTACCAGGAAGCCTTCCTCCCAATATTCGTCCATATCGTCACCCCTTTTCCCAAAAAAATGAAATTGAGAAAATGGTCCAAAAACTCCTTAGTGCAGGTGTTATCTGCCCTAGTACGAGCCCATATTCATCTCCTATGGTCATGGTCTCGAAGAAAGAAGGTTCTTGGCAAATGTGTCCCGACTTTCGTGCCCTCAACAAACTTACCATCAAAGACAAATTCCCCATTCTTGTCATTGATGACCTCCTGGATGAATTGAGTGGCGCCCAATTCTTCACTAAATTAGATCTTCGTTCGGGCTACCACCAAATACATATGAAAGAGGCAGATATTCCCAAGACTAGATTTAGAACTCATGAGGGCCACTATGAGTTTTTGTTCATGCCCTTTGGCTTTTGTAATTCCCCCTCCACCTTCCAAAGCCTCATGAATAATGTCTTCCATCCTTTTCTCTTCCATTTTGTCTTAGTTTTCTTTGATGATATGCTCATCTATAGCAAACCTAGACAGACCATCTTGCTCATGTGGATCAAGTTCTCCATCTACTCTCTCACCACCAACTTTTCTTGAAACAATCTAAATGTGCTTTTGGCGCCTCAGAAGTAGAATACTTGGGTCATCTGGGTGGAAAATATGGCGTCAGTGTGGATCCTAAAAAGATTGAAGCTATGCAAGACTGGCCTCATCCAAAGACTCTTAAGAGATTGCATGGATTTCTAGGCTTAACAGGGTATTATCGCAATTTTCTTAAGAATTATGGGAAGATTGCAACACCCCTCACTGCTCTCCTCAAAAAGAAATCTTTCACTTGGACTCCAACTACTGCTCAAGATTTTCAAACCTTGAAGATGACCATGTGCACCACTCCAATCCTCTCCCTTCCCAATTTCACAAAGACCTTTGTGTTGGAATGTGATGCCTCAGGGAAAGGAATTGGTGTTGTCCTTATGCAAGAGGGTTGACCTTTGGCCTTTACTAGCAAGCAACTATCTGAAAGAAATCGGGGAAAATCCATCTATGAAAAGGAAATGTTGGCTATTCTGCATGTCATGGATATGTGGCATCCTTATCTATTGGAGCAATGATTCCAAATTAAGACAGACCATCAAAGCCTCAAGTATTTTCTGGAACAACACATTTCCTCCCCAGAACAACAAAAATGGGTGACTAAACTCTTTGGATATGATTATGAGATCATTTATAAGAAAGGAAAAGACAATGTGGTTACAGATGCACTTTCCCAAAATATGAAGATGAAGGATCCCTTTTCTCTCTTTCATTCATTGTACCAGATTGGATCCAAGACATTCGCCAGGAATGGCTATAATATCCCAAAAGTTYGCAGTTGATCCATCAATTGCAGTCCAATGCTCCTACTTCCCCAGGGTACTCTTGGCTCCATGAGGAACTCTGATACAAAGTCCATTTGTATTTAAGTAAACAATCAAAGCTTAAATCCACGATACTTTCTGAGCTTCATGCTACACCCACAACAGGGCACTCCAGGTTCACTGGGTTCCCAGGTCAGTGAACGACCTCGTGGACAGGCTAGCCAATGAGGGGGTTGGAAAGGAAGGGCTAGAACTAGACACTACCTGGACCAGCATCCCAAATGTACAACAAAGAATAGACTGCACCCAACTAGCGACAAAATACCGTGAAGGCATCTTAAGCGAGGAAGGTCACATCAAGGAGGGTAGTGGAAGGAATTTCGGCAGGCACGCAGTACCTAGGAAAGATATGATTGCCTCACACTTGGCCACCAATTACCATGCAGGATCAAGATAAGCAGTAGGCGGGGGTACGAAAGAAAGGCACTTTCGACAGTAAGAGTAGCAAGGAAAGCATGTGCGAAAGTTCAGACGAAAAACCACATGCAAAAAATGATGTAAGGCATGAAGGCATGAGATGGTCCAGTCTCGATCCACCATGCCAAAGCACAGGTATGAACAACAGTACAACATGATATCAAGTGAGGAGGGGTAGGGACCTACACAAGGATAAAGGTTGAGTCATCATGATCATATGAGCCATACCAGGGGAAAAGGATGGAAGAGGTCAGCACTACGGGAAAAACATGATTGGAAGGACAAGCTCGCAGCAGAGGAACCTCAATAAGAGGAGAGATAGCAGGAAGAGACACAAATAAAAGAAGCACAACAATGGGGACTATCACATAAACAAGGGTAGGGAAAGGAATAATCCATGTGAATTCAGGAACAAGCGGAGTATACAACAAAGGAGCAGCGCCAGGCCAAGCAGGATGGTGAGAATGAAGAAAACGAAAAGTAAGAGGAACCCCCTTGGAAAATAAGTACCGAATAGTCCAAGGCAGGTGTCAAGAATGGTGCAGGTGACAAAAGATGTGGAGGGTACCTTCCGAACTCTGGTTGCGCTGAAAGGAAAAGCGACCATTACCCGGTGGGAAAAGGAAATAAAAGAAAAACACAAAGGCAAAGTGTGGGTTGCACTGGCACAGGAAGTGAACTAGGTAATTGATCCATGGTCCATGCAGCCCAGGGAAACCCTCTACCATAAAATGATGGAGATGGCTTGTCTAACTAAGATGATGATTGACAAACTGAGTTCATAAATGGAAGACGTAAGATAGGAAGATCACAAGGAAAACAAGAAAATGCTGGATGAAATCCTGAGTCGCCTCAACAGTCCATAAACTATTACCAAACTGTTAGTTGAGGTCGAGAAGGACCAGAAATCGTAGATGGAGTGGTTGGATTCTCAGTTCCACCTCTATTTTCATTATGTCCATCACATGGACATCACGTCGGCTTATGGTGGTGGTGTTCCAACCCACATCAGGAAGACACGCACGATCCCCCAGAAGAATGATAACAAGAGTCAGGCGGAAGGTGTGTCTCGGACTAGTAAATGGTTAGTTTAATGGTCGTAATTCTGTGCTCAGTAAAGTTAGTTCGTACCTACTACCCACTTGGGTTTAAAGGGTTGTTTCAACTTTAGCTTTTATGACTGTGTTTCTTATATTTTATCAAACTAGATAAGGTAGGACTAGCCTAGTTTCCCCTAGTGGTAGACCAGTCCTACCCCTCATAAATAAGCTCGCGCAACTCCAGAACCCTTGGTCTGGTTTCCTTCTAGGAAGACCAAGATCCCCCACCTTTTTTGTATCATAATTTTCTAGAGTAATACAACTTCTTACACTCATTTACAAAAAAAAAGTACATACATTGACTAAGTTTACTTAGGCCAAGTCATAACATTAGGTAAACTTACCAACCACCTGCTCACTGCAATAGGTGAACTTCCCAACCACCTACATTCTATGTTACATCCTCTCATTCTACGATAAATAGAGGATCTCTCTCTTGCAACATACAATAGATCTAATGCAAGCATTCTCTCCTTTGGAATCTTTTTGTCTTTTGTAGTGGTATTTTGTGCTTGTGACATTGTTTCAATAACTACATGGTATCAAAGATTCTATACAAAACCCTTCTCATATTTTTTGGACATATTTGAAAACTATCTAATCTTCAAGATCCATATCATATCTTCAATATCATTGTTGTTTGTGGGTGTTTTTAAGGCATCGGTTCTCTATCCAGTGCCATTTCCATTGTCTCTTCTTGTCGTCGTCTTTCTTCTCTTGTGCATTTCCTTTATTTTTCCTTTACCTATTCTTTCTCTAGTTTTGGTGGTGACACAATCCCTATAGCATTTTTCCCTTCTTCCTCGACACTCTTCCTCATTGATACAAACATCGATTTCTATATATTTCTGCATTTCTCCATTCCATTCTTAATTTGGATTTTCCTCCTCTACAACTTTGGGAATTACCCAAGATAAATCTTGTTGACTCTTTAAATTTGGCATGTTTTAGGATATCCCCGTGCCCCATCGGTACTAGATACTATGTCCCTCCAACCACCTTGATAGACTCTTTAGCTGTGAGAGTGGTCACATCGGCACTTGAGAAAACAATGTTGCAAGCCCAATCTGCCCAACTCTTAATGTTGTTTATTATTTCAAAGGTTTTCTCTCTTAGCGATAAGATGGGTAGACCCTCTTGTTTGTCGAGGCCACTTGTTGATCCATCCAATAGAACTGATCTATAATCTGAATGTGACATTTCACATATTATAGTTGGAGATTCTACATAGATGGATGTTTTAGGATTTTTTGCTGTGCAGTTAGATAAAGGATGCATTAATTATGTTCTTCTTGTTCCTGACATCTATGCAAATCTTCTCTCTATCTATCAGATATGTCATTATGGTAATGGGAAAAAAATAGAGTTTTTGCATAATGATGTAGTCATTTCAGAACTACATAAGCTACACATTGTTGTTGCATTTGGAAAAGTTGATCATAGTTATTGATTTTGCAAGTTTTCTTGTTTTGAGTCTTCCTTTGGTTCCTCTTTCATTGCACATGTTGATTCTTTGAATAGGATTTGGCATGAAAGATTTGGACATCTAAACTACAAATATTTACAACAGTCGAGGACAAAAAATTTGGTGCTTGTTGTTCATAAAGTTTCTTGTACTAATGGAATTTGTCCAGGTTGTGTCCTTGGAAAAAAACATTAATATCATTTTCCTAAAGGAAAGGCCTTGCATGCTACAACACCTCTTGAGTTGGTACATAGTGATTTCATGTCATTTCCAACTCACTCATTTTCAGGGCCTAAGTATTCGTTATTATAGCCTCCCTACATGCCAGAAGGGAATCCATAAAAGGATATAAACCAAAATGCACATTTTTCCTAAGATTTGAGCCCTTTTTGGAGATCATCATTGGACACATAAGCGACAACAAGTGATGACCCTCACATGATTGAAGTGTTCAACAAGTGATGACCCCTGAAACTTCTATATTCAGGGAGTTATGAGGAGATAGGTGAGGGATGCGTTGTACCTTCATGTCAAGGACCTAGTAACTCACAACATTCGAGTCACTAGTGGTCTCTAGAATATTTAAAAGCTCTCCCAAAAATCCTCCAAAGACACATATAAAAAAGACAAGTCTTGTACAAGAGGATGAGAATTCAAAATTATTGTTATGTTGTTCATTTGCAGAGGTCCTTGTCCTATCCATCATAGCCAGAAGTCAGTGAGCCTAGCCTAACCAAGAAGCTAGAGGGATAAGAAAGGAGCAAGGAGTCAAGGAAGAATGACATCATCATGAAGGTATGCTTGATGTAAGCTCTCTATTTTATTAATAGATCAATGGTTTTACTACATGTCATTTGTGTTCATTTCATTAATTTTTACATATGATTCATTCTATTATAGATCTAATTAGAAGTAAGTTAGATCTATGATTCTAATCCCAAGTAGAGAGGTAGAGAGATGTTACTTGTCTTTTGTGTGCAGGAAGCAGGTTGTAGAGCTTAGAGATGGAGTTTCAAGTCTACAAAATCCAGGATATACGAAGGAAAACTGACAGATAAAGGTATGCAATCTCTACCACTCCTTAGGTTAGTGATGAATACATGTGTTTTAATTTAGATCGATGGAAACCATATAATTCTAAACTCTCTTTTGTCTAGGATTAATAGGTTTATCCTAGGGAAATTTTTTTGTGTATTCACCAAGATACCTATGATATTTTGTCCCATAACAGAAATCTCAACCATACCGGGGAAGAATTCTTCTCTAGTTTGAGTTTCTTTGTCAATCCTTCCCTCTATTAATTGTGATTTGATTTTGATTTTCTTCCATTGATTATTTCAGAGCCTAGATCCAATAGATATGAGAGATCTAACAAAGATATGGAATATCTGGAATATATTCATCTTCCTAAAAAACAAATGTTGTTCTCATCATCGTTGGTTGCATCATAGGCATCCTGAGAGGCCCCTCACTTGTTGACTGACCTATGTCCCGCGATTACCTGTAAAAACTATAGATTTGCAAAGAAAAACTGAGGCCCTTGAGATTAGGTTTGTCCTTTAATCAAAAGGGTGTTGCAGTGGTCTGTTCTGGGACAAGCCTTGTCTTTGTTTCAGTCCTTTGGTCACATAATTTTATTTCAAGTGTTGTTTGAGTGCATTTTTTTGGTTTGATTTCCATTTCTTGGATATATTCTTCCTTTGTCTGAGAATTTCAGTGAAGTTGGCCTGAGAACCCAATTGATATGAAGAGATTTAGTTGTATGACTATTGGTTGCATTACTTGTCCTTGTGTAACTATTGTTCATCACTAGATCTACCCTCCTAGGTGAGTTTTGGGTGAGATATTGATAGAGACATTGGAGTGAGATGATCTAGCCTCACTTCCAATTTCCTACAGCCCCTTTGGTTGCTAATTGTTTTTGGTTTTCTTTTTGCATTTGTATTTCTTGCTTAGATCAGGAACTTTTTCATTCTAATTGGGAAAAACAACTAAAATGTCAAAAAATACAAAGACATTGTTGCATGTTTGACTTATTTTGAAGCATTAGTGAAAGAGTGTGTTAGGATAATGGTTTGGTTTCATATATGAATTTCTTGTTGGTTGTTTGGTGTGTGTGAGGTTGTGCTTCTAAAGTTTGAAAAGAAAAGAAACAATTCTTTCTCCCTCCCATAGCTAGATTTCATCAAAGTGAACAATTTGCATTGTCATCCTTGCATTGCTTGGTTGGGTCAAGATTCAAAACATCACAAAAGTTTCATCCACTACCCTTGAACTTAAGAAACATTCATAAAAGAAACATGTAATATAAAATTCATTAAACATTTTTTTTATAGTGAACCAACATTAGATACTCTTAGGTTGGATTAGGATTGGAGAGTATACTCTCCAAGGCCACAAAATGAAACTTAGGATTCATTACAGAGTGTTAAATTTATTCTTGCAAAAAATATGTCGGGAGACTCCTCTAACACATGAATTAATCACGATCGCATTGGGGCAAGTAGGGATATTACCGCTCTCTACTTGTTTTGGTGTTTGCAATACCACTTCAATTGCAACGTATAGCAGGGTTTCGTTGGTTAAAAATTTTGGAGTTTTGGGCTTATTTACCCTACCCTTACGTACAATTATACCTATGACAGTTCGCCTGGTCATTTACTGCAAGGTGGTAAACTTAGTGACCTTTCCTAGGTATCTGTAGAGGTGATTGCAAGTGGGACATGCTTGTAGTACTTGGGGAATATGTTCATTCATGGTATTAGTTCCCCTAAAGGTTTTCATTCTTAATAAAGGTTACCTGCACCGTTCCTGGGTATTTTTCATAGATCATCATAACTGCCCCTCATACCTTCGCTATCCAATCTTGTGGAGAATTCATCCCCCCCATAGGGTTGGTTTTCAGAAGGACCCTGAGCCAATTATTTTGCTTGTTGTTAGTCTATATTGATTATGGGTGTTCTCTTTGAGTCCAAGTCTAGGCCGGACTTAGGTTGAATTATGTTGTGATTTTCACTTATTATATTCACTGTGGTTGAACTACCACGTTAGTCTCGTTGACTACGAGAACTTGAGCCTATTACAGAGGTGCAACCATATCTAAATCACTGTGAGATAGGTGACAAAGACTTCAAAGATCCTAGACTTTGGTTCAATGAGACTAGTTTTGTCGAGGTAGAAGTGGTAGATGAACATCCTCCACCAAATTTTAATCCTCCTTTGATCGATCGAGACACCACTATACTAGTCCAAGTAAAGGAAATTTTTAGTGAGCCTTTTTATTTGTTTATTCATCCTCCCACCATGTTAGGACCAAGTGTTTCATCTAGTGTGGTCGAGCCATCAATCCCATCTTCAAGTGGGATGAGGGGCATCCTCGTGATGTCCACATTACCACCCCTTAGCTCCATTAGACCTACACCATCCATGCCTTTTTCTATAGGTCCCTCAAGCTAGGGGACGTCAGTTGTGTTATCATTACATCTCTTAGTTTACTAAGCATTTATACACCCATCCCCTCTATGTTGATGCCCACCTTTGGATCTTCCTCCAGTGGGGGGTCGAGCCTTGGTTTAAACATGGGGGGTGGAATTCCTTCCCCCTCCATCATTATTATGAGAATCCCGGTATCATTTAGTGATATTTTACCTTTCATATGTAACATCCTTAGTGGTTTTTGGGCTATCCCTAGTTAGGATGGGGGAAGTAGGAGGTTTCAACTTTCCTTGGGTTAGCACACCCTTCCCTAGGGGAACATCCCTTGGGGGGGACTTTTCACCTCGGGGATTTTTTCCCTTTGTTAAAACATCGGGTCCTGGGGGTTTCTTTCCCTAGATTAACTTTGGTAATTATTTTCTTGAAGGGTCCACATTTACCCCCTGGGGGCATGTTTGGTCCTAAGAGAAATCATTCTCGTGGAAGTGACACCATTACTGGGGGAACTCAATCTTTGGGATCTCCCGAACACTCTAGTATTACAAATATAGGAAGACCGCAAGGTCCATCTAGGACAACAAAGAATTCACCTCCCTCCTAGTATTCATTTGCATCATTGCCTTTCCTCACAAAATTAGACTTACTTGATTTGTATTGTTTGATGAATGAACCTATTTCCCACAAACCATCATGGTCGGACATGCCTTCCAATCTATTTTTAGATATTCCAATGTTCGATGGAAATATGGGAGAGGACCCCTCCACACACATCATGACATACTATTTATGGCACTCATCCAACTCATTGATGGATGATAGTTTGAGGCTGCATATTTTCCAAAGATCCTTGACTAGAGTTTCCACCAAATGGTACATAGAATTAAAAGGTGGTTCCTTTAAAATCTTCAATGACATGGAAATGGTGTTCTTAATGCATTACCAATTTCTCATTCAGTATGAGATAGGAGATGAGCTCTTTAATTCACTGCATCAAGATACTGCTACTCATATTTCCGATCATATACATGAGTGTCGGAAAAAATGTAGGATGATTAAGACTAATATTCCATACAAGTCCTTATGAAGAAGTTCACAAAGTCCCTCCTACCACCCATTGCTAGAGATGTAGCTATAGTCGAGGTGACCACCAAGTATTAGGCCATTTTATGTTCCCAACACTCAGACTTGATCTATTCGCAATCGGGTACACTTTATGATATCATCCCAAATGATCCTTGGCCATTGAATGATCCAAAGAAGCCAAACCCAAGACCCCATTTAGATGGTGTGATTGTTTTTGTTTCACATGCCTCTGTAAAACAATTATATGATCAGATGGGTCACATGTCCATTAAGTCACATCTATGAGCTTCTGGTACTAGTGTTCAAATTGTTGTGGTCCCTACTCATACCTCAGAGGTGAATTTGATGTAGTCAATGAAAAAAAGAATCCTCAACAACCTGGAGGAAAGAAGAAAAGGAACAAAAAGAAAAAAACCAATACTAAGAAAGGGACTCCTTCCACCCAAAATATCTAGGAGCGGGGCACTAAAAAAAAGTCGAATATTCAATTTCCCTACGCTATTTTTGGGGAGGACCATCCCACTCATCAGTGTCCTCAAAAGGATGAGGTCCATATATTCTTGGAAAACAATGGTGCCCTGAGAATACTGTTGTCTTAACCCATCCTTTCCCCCCTCAACCTCAAAACATGGTTTCAACAAATCCTACCCCTCCACAAGGGGGCATGGAAGGTACCCCTCATCATGATGGGTATTCCTTGAATTTTGCCATTTTTTATGTGTGACCAAAAGATTAATTTG
>ML781173.1:107086-124113 GCA_009831015.1 Picea engelmannii | reverse complement strand
TAGTCTTACATAAACATTGGTGCGGGGATGTTCAAATATACTTCGCTTATGGGTATATTTCCCCTTCACCCACCATATCCTACTGCAACCATTCCTCCTATCAACATGATTTCATCATTTATCAATTGATCCCTTGGATATTTTGATCCTTGGGTGGTACCTTGTCTTGAGGATGTTGATCCATATGGAAAATCCATGTCACTCACCGCAAATGAGATTGTCGATCTGACAGTCCCATTACCATTTGATGATACTGCTCAACAACGCCATCCTCATATGGAGTGTGATCAACCTACTCCACCCGAGCGGTTTGTTGACTCTCCACATTCACCTGATTTCCTAGATACCGAGTTACCTTCATAAACAACCATCTTGGAAGTCATGGATTCCATAGAAAATACAAAGGAGGAGGTGACACATCGATATTATTTTAATTATTTAGAACCTATGATATTTAACATGATGAGTCGTGATCCAGGACTAAGGGAATTGGATAGGGAATCAAATAGACCTCCCAGTCTTGAACTTTTTCCTCGGTTATTTTTTTCGGAACATGCGACTAAATTATCTGCTTCCCATTAATTCAAAGATTTGTGTTTCATACTCCTTCATGTAATTATGGAGCCCATCAAGGAGCTTCCCTAGCTAGTGAGACTACTCACATTGAGTATCTTTGTATGTATAAATTAATTTCTATGTGGCATGGCCCTGATAAGGTATGCCATATGATGGAAATAATGGCTCATGAGTTCATCAATTATGAAGAAGATCCTTGACATGAGCCTAGCAATGGGATCTACTTTGGGTAAACCATCCAAATGTGTAGTGCCTTGTACATAGGTGTGTGGTGTGAGTGATTTAATTATATCCAAAAAATCCAAAAATATTTTCTTTTTTGAGATTTTACTATGCATTTTGACCCCGATAATCTAGTTTACATGTTTACTATGCATTTTGACCCCGATAATCTAGTTTACATGTTTACTATGCATTTTGGCCCCCATAATGTAGTTTACATGTGTTGATAGGATTACGAGGAATTTTTTTACAAAGATGACGACATACATTGAACTTGAGGTACGTGTTCCCAAACTGGCATATAGAGATAGGTTTTTCCCTTCATTTTCCACCTTTCATTATTAACCATCCATACTACCAGCATTATGCCTTAGGTTCCAACTTGACCGGTTGTGACACTAGTCGCTCCTTTTTCCTGTCATAATTGGTTCAGTAGTTCCTACCCTTCATGAGTGCCATAGTTAGCACCCAAAATTTCCATTCGGTGCCCATGTTTTGATTTCCTATAGACTTCATGTCCCTCCTTTAGCCCCACCATGATCCCTATGGATATTTATGGCCTCCCACCTATTCCAACTAGCTCATTTTGGCAGCTTTTTTCTAGTTTTTGGGTCCCGAACTTTCGGGGCCGTTTTGAAGCCCTAAACAACGTTTTTAGGCCTCACCACAATTAGAATATTCATTAATTCAATTCGAAAGGCAACATGTGTATTCCTTATATAGACCTTTCCAACGGGATATCGTGCGCCTAAAACGAAGATCGTATGCAAAAGTTACGACCCCGGGAAGTTGATGTACTAACTTACCCCAACAGGGCCCACATGACTTTTGGCGCTTCATCTCCTAGGGTTAGGTTTTTGGATGTCTAGGGTTTGGAATTCATGTTTATTGTAAAATGGTTTGGAGAGTCTCACTGTAACCATCTTCTTTCGAATGAGCGCAACCATCACATCGCTTCTCAGAGATAAGATGCAACCATTTTAGCAATCTTGTTTTCAATTTGCATTTTACAGTTTTAGCATATTTCCTTATTGAATAGAAGCCATTTTTACTGTATCTCCATTATTGTTCCTTATGTTTCTGTGTTAACAATAATAATAATATGTATTCATTTCATTTTTCTCATAAAATTTGGATCAGTGGTATCAGAGTGGTCTGATCCTTGTCGTTCTTAATGCATGTCCTCGACAAGGTCAGGGTACAAAGAGTTGGGTCTTGAGCTTGGTTCTCTTGAGGAAAACATTTATCGCACTCCCAATCGACCTCTCATGGCAGGAGAAAAAAAGATGATGGGACAGGATATTCTTTCAAAATATTGCTCGAGGAATCCCTCACGCAACAGAGGAATGAGATGATGGATAGTTTTGTGCAAATCCTTCGGCAGCTACCAATAGGTGACACATCTTCCTCGAGCGGAGGCGCTGCCTCCTTAAAGGTATAAATCAACTTTGATATTCCTATATTTGAAGTTTAGATAGACACATATGTTGTAGACAAATGGTTGAATCTGCTAAAAGGATATTTTTCTGTCCATAACTTTTTGAATAGAGAAACGATTACTATTGTGCTCCTCAAATTCGTTCCCCATGTCAAATATTGGTGGGAGACTTTCTATGAGAAAAATGAAAATGAGGAACCCTCATTATTTATATTTACGGTCACCTGTGAGTCCTTCAAGGATGCTATTAAGGAACAATACTACCCTGTCAGAAGTTATGACAACCTGTATAGAAAATGGACCACACTGCGACAGGAAAGAGACCAAGCAGTGCCAGAGTTCACAACTATCTTCCATACCTTGTGCACCAAGTTGGATATCAAATATTCTGAGCGAAATTTGGTGCTCAAGTATCATGATGGTATGCATAGATATAGCCAGGATGAATTGGAGTTTATGGACATCTCATCCTTAGGTGAAACCTATCAATATGTCGTCAAAATCAAGTAGAAGATTAAACAAAAGACACAACAATTTGGGCCTGCAAACCCCTCACAGAAAAAGTAGAGAAAGGGCATCCCCCACCCATAGAACAAAGGATAGACCAAAGATGGACAGCCTCAGGAAAACCACTCTAAGACACAAGCAAATAAGGACACCTAAAAGAGAAAGAAAGATACCGAGAGGTGGTGCGACTTCCATAAGATCCCCTGGTATAACACTATTGATTGCTGCTCAAAACAGTCATTGGTGGCCGAGTTGAAAGACTCTAAATGATATGCAGGTTACGACTCTAAGTCAGAACCATAAATGCGTAGATGGATCATTGATGCAGAACCCAATGCCACCATTTCTACCACCAATATCCATCCTGGTGAACTAGACGAGCCAGAGGAAGGAAAGTGTCTCTTTCATTCATAGATGTGGGTGAAAGGCACCCCACAACACTTCATCGTTGATAGTGGTAGCCAGAAGAACCTCATCGTAGTAGAGTTCATCAAGTGTCTATACATGTTGACAACACCACACTTGCAACCCTATACCATTGGATGGCTCCACTAAGAAAGTGACCTCTGCGTCATCCAAAAATGTCACCTAGCGTACAACATCAAGCCCTTCAAAGATGAGGTATTATGTGATGTTTATCCTCTTGAAGTTTGTGATGTTATTTTGGGCCAACCGTATTTATGGAAACGTCATGTTGTATATGAGTCTAGGCCTCAAAGTTTTATTATTACTTTCAACATGAAATTGTACAGGATACCCAAGGTAGTCCCACCTAGTTCAATTTCCTCGATCTCTGCCAAGTAATGCAGGAAGGTCATCTCTTAGACCAAGAAATTTTTCTTCTTCGTGATTTTCTCTCAGAGAAAGAGAAATATTGCAGCCACATCCAGAGCCTCTGTGGCCAACCTCTCCACATACTAGAAGCAAGTGGATAAGGTCATGGAAGAATACAAATATATCTTCTCCTCACCAATTGGGGTACCTCTGCATTGTTAGTTCAATCATCCCATCGATCCGATCCTCGGTTCACTGCTATCCAATGGGCCAATCTACTGCCACTTTCTATTAGAGAATGAGGATATCAAGCAATAGATCCAAGAACTCCTCCATAATGGGGCACATCCATCCCAACTCATCGCCTTGTGGAAGCCCAATCATGTTGGTGTAGAAGAAAGACAGGACTTGGTGACTATGCATTGATGACCTCATTGATAGGCTCAAGGGGGCTAAATACTTCAATAATATTGATCTAAAGTCTAGCTAACACCAGATCCCAATAGAGAATACATATGTATGGAAGACCACCTTCAAGTAAAAAGAAGGTCTTTTTGAATGGTTATTCATGGCCTTTGGTTTGAAAAATGCTCCAACAACTTTCATGAGGATGATCGATGATATCCTACGACCTTTCACCAATACTTTTGTAGTGGTGTATCTGGACGACATCCTCATCTACAAGAAGACTTAGGCAGAACACTTCTATCATATTGAATAGGTTCTGCACACCCTGCGACAACACCAACTATATGGCAACTTGGAAAAATGATCCTTCGACATAGAAAGGGTCCAGTACCTAGGCTACATCATTGATAATCATGGTGTGCATGTGGATCCAGCCAAGATCCAGGTCATGCATGACTGGCCAGCCCCAACCACACTCATTGATCTTCAGAGCCTCTTAGGCCTTGCCAATTTCTATCGCAGGTTCATGTTGGGATTCTCCCATATTGCATGGGCCCTCAGATAAGTAACTAGGGGTGGTGGTAAGGAAAAAATTGTATGGGGCATGTCCCAAAAACAAATGTTCGATGATTTGAAGTAGTGCTTGTGCTCAACCCTAGTACTTTCATTACCGAACCTGCAACAACCCTTTGAGATTGAGACATATTCTTCAGATTATGTTGTGGGCGCAGTTCTCACTCAACATAGCCACCCCTTGGCCTATCATAGTGAGACACTATCAGATATAATCCATAAGTACCCTACTTATGAAAAATAAATGTACTCCATTATGTAAGCATGTCGTCAGTGGAGGAATTACATCCTTGGTAAGGAGATAGTCATCCATACTGATCATAAGCCACTATAGTTCATGCAGACACAAGGAAATTGCAGAATGACCACCCTCAGAAGTGGTCCACATACTTGTAGCAGTTCCACCTCAACATCAAGTATAAAACATGAAGTACCAACCGATTCATTGATTTCCTCAGCCGACCTCCAATCACGACACTCACCATGGTGCTAAAATCTTGACCTTTGCATGGCCCCACTTCTGTGAGACAGACCCTCACTTCGTCACCACCTACCAAATGTTGGGTGCAAACTCAGTTGTCACTAATTTCCATCTTCAGGATGGGTTGTTGTGCCATATGGGCTATCTCTACGTTCCATCAAGCGAGAGAGTGAACCTGATCTGGGAATGCCACTACAGTCGGGTGACAGGACACTTCGACATCAAAAAGACAGTGGCATTGTTGCAACAAAATTTATACTCGACAAAACTTAGACAGGATGTCCGCAAGTACTTTAGGTCCTACACTTCCTATGTTGTTTCCAAACCGACCACTAAGAAACAGGTCTTGTACACCCCTCTACCTAATTCTGATAGGCCATGGGAATCCATCTCAATGGACTACATGTTGGGCCTCCCTTCCACCAAGCGGGGAAATGAATGTGCTTTTGTGGTTGTTGATTTCTTTTCCAAGATGGTGATTATGTCTGCCTGCAAGAAGAGCATCATAGTGGAGGCCAATGCCAAGCTATTCTTTGAACGAGTGTGGGTACATTTTGGAATCCCACAAACCATTATCTCAGATCGGCACAGTCAGTTCCTCATCACATTTTGGTCAATCCTCTATTCACTGCTAGACACTAAGCTCACCAAATCCATTCTCTTCTACCCCCAGACAGATGGCCAAACCGAGGTTATCAATCAGATGATCGTGCATATCATGCGCATGTACAATTCCAAGAACCCACGCGCATGGGATGAGAGTTTTCCCTATGTTCAAAATATCTACAACTAAGCCATACATATCTCAATTGTCCACATCCCCTTTCAGGTGGGGTTGGGATTCCAACCATTGGGTCCCATGGATGTTTCACTACCCCTTGCAGCCACCTTGTTCGACTCATCACCCGCTACAACCAAATATGACAAACCCACCCAGTTTATTGAGTGGATCCAGCACATCTCCCAATAGGTTCAGGATATTTTATAGAAGTCCAATGCCAAGTACAAGCAGTGCCATGATCAACAAAGGATGCCACATAAGTTTTAGGTGGGAGATAAATTTTGGTTGCACTTGCAGAAAGAACGCCTTACAGGGCCCCATCGAAAGATTTTCCCACTCATTTATGGACCTTACACCATAAACAAGGATAAGGGAGAAAATGATTTGGAGTTCAACATTCCCCCTTTCCTTGGCCTGCACCTAGTGTTCAACGTGGCTCTCCTTCAACCATATTTCCCACAATTACTAGACACCTCAGAGATAGAAGAACAGTTGACACCAATAGAGCTCCACCCCAACTGCATGCAAAAGTAATCCAATGTTCAGATTGTGGACACACCATTCAAGGGAAATCGTCAGCAGAGGATCCAACTTTATCAACTTGTCAGAGTAGGATCGCTCCTGCACCAAGGCAAGTGGCTCACCTAGGGCCAAATTCAGTAGAAAGTTCCTCATCTGATGGGGGAACTCAATGCAATGGATACCATTGCCTCCTAATGGGTGAGGATTGATCCAAATGGATGTCTGTGGCCTCCCACCTATTCCAACTGGCTCATTTTGACAGTTTTTTAGTTGGGCATTTTTTTTTTCTAGTTTTTGGGTCCCGAACTTCCGCGGCCATTTTGAGGCTCTAAACAACGTTTTTAGGGCTCAAAATAGTTATAGTATAAAAAAAGGTCATATTATGATGACAAAACATGTATTCCTCCAATAGACCTTTCCAGCGAGCTATCGTGCGCCTAAAACAGAGATCGTATGCAAAAGTTATGACCTCGGGAAGTTGATGTACTAACTTACCCCAACAAGGCCCACCTAAATTTTGGCACTTCATAACCTAGGATTAGGTTTTTGGATTTCTAGGGTTTTGGCATTCCTGTTTATTGTAAAAATGCTTGGAGAGATTCATTGTAACCATCTTCTTGTGAATGAGCGCAATCATCACATGTCTTCTCAGAGATAAACCACCACCATTCTAGCAAGCGTGTTTTCAGTTTGCATTTTATAGTTTTAGCATATTTCCTTATTGAATATAATCTATTTTTACTGTATCTCCATTATTTTTCCTCGTGTTTATGTGTTAATAATAATAATAATAATAATAATAATAATCTATATTCATTTAATTATTCTCATAAAATCTGGTAAAATGCGGATCACACCATGAATTGATGATTGAGCCTCATTTTTCTCTCTTCGTCTATATTCTGGCCACAACCCATGGAGGTTCTCAAAATTTTGTATTGTTCCTTAATGTTTTCCTATGCATTTAGTGCTTCTGTGTTTCCTCTCCTCCCTACACTGTTGTTTTTCCATATCTCTCTTACCGCTATGTAGTAGCCTTGACCATCCACCTCTTGCATTATTTGGCCTCCATTTTGCATCCACCTACTCAGGGAGAGAACAATTTATAGGAGTGGATATCACTTTCTTGTACAATTTTCATTCACTTCTCTTAAGTCAGTCCCATGCCCTTGGAACATAGGAGCATAATGTTAATCCACTCATTCCCTCCCGACAAGTATCCTTTTAACTCTTTTTTGGGCTCATTAGAACTAAACAAAAAAGACACATCGAGCTCACTCACATTATTATTTCATGCTCGTTAAACCATGAAGGAGACCGAACATAATTCTATTCCTCTTTAGTGCTTGTTAAACCATGAAAGAGGAAAAAACAAAAGTGGGGTTTTTCACTGTTGGTCTATTCTCAAAATGGAAGCATCAGTCGAGTCACCCTTGAACATGGCACTTATTTGAGTCCTCATCATACATTTGAGTTTTAGATTTCCTAGGATACATCCCAGTAATATGAGTTAGAGATACTCCTCCGAATGGATACACTTCCATTCATCATGGATATGTCTCTGATGCCTCCGACTTGTTGGAATATATCCATCCAACTCTTGTTTATTGCTGCTAAGTCACTTTTGTGTCATTCTATATGTTCAAGGGAAGTTTAAGCTTGAATCAACCATCTTCTATTTTGTTGACTTTCCAAGTCATTCATTCTTGTGTCAGTTTTACTTAGTGATCCTCTCTCTTCACATCATCGCTCAGTGTATGTTTCATCTCAATTGATGGGCGATACATCAAGGCCCTCCTTCAAAGGATATCCTCCTATCAACTACACATTATCTAGAAGAGGGATCTAGAAACTAGCTAGTACCTTGGAGCTTGTAGTCCTCATTGGCAGGCCTCCTTGTGCTCAACAATGGGTTTATATCATTGAATCTTGATCGACTGATTCTATGACTGTTCGACACCAGCTCATCTATTCGCACTCACTAGATTGTACTAGGTACCTTGGGGTCCATATTCATCATCGCTGGGTCCCCTCACATCTGTTAATAGCATACATCAATGATTGGTAATCAAATGGTTTCTACCATGATCCACATCATCTCATCTATTCACATGTTGTAGATTCAAACCATCGGAGTTTGGGATGAATACCTTGGGTTGGGGCCATATCATTCATTTAAATTAATCATTCCCCCCCATGTTGTGATGGATTATATCACTTGTATATGATTACTTTGAAGACTTCGAGGGAACTCTCCTTAGTGCTCGTTGTCTTCCTGACATCTATATTCTATTTCATAGATCCACATTGTATTTTTTGGTGGCTATGATTGAGTTCATGACATAGATCCACATTGTATTGTCTCATGGATATAGTCCTATTGATGACATGGATCCATTGTGTATTCTTTCATGACCATGGTCTAGCATTTCATTTCATAGATCCATAGTGTATTGTTTGGAAGCCATGCTCTTCATATTCTGAGTATGTCTACTTAAGGGATGGCCTATTTATACTCTCATGCTTGGTTTTTAATTGCAGGACTTGTGATCCAGATTTAAGAGAAGAAAAAACTGATTAATAGACTAAATACAATAAACACAGAGATAGGCAAAATAACACAAATATCTAGTGAACAATATATTCTATTAAATAATGAAATAGGATGAAACTGTAAAACTGCAGAAATGAAACTTTGCTCAAATGGTGGTAGCTATCTCTGAGAAGAGATGTGGCTTCTACGCACATTCGTCTGAGAAGAATGGATTACAATGAGGCTCTAGAGGCCCTTTTCATATTACTCATGAATGCCAAAACCCTAGACATTCAAAAACCTAATCCTAGAATGTGAAACACCAAAAGTCATGTGGGCCCTATGCGTAATTTGGTGTAATTTGGTACCTCAACTTCCTAGGGTTGTAACTTTTTCATATGACCTCTGTTTTAGGCATGTGATAGCCCATTGAAAAGGTGTTTAAGATAACTACACATTCAATCACTAGAATTTGACTCCGTTTACATTTTGACTATGGAGAGTAAAAAAAAATGTTTAGGGCCCCAAAACATCCCTGGAAGTACAACAAGATGTGCTGACATGAAAACATAAAAAACAATCCAGTTGGATTAGGTGAGAGGCCACCCGTATCCACCTGGAGAACGTGTGAGGCTTCAGACAACCCCTAAAGTGTATAAATCACAATTATAAAGCAATACAGAAAGACATGTTGAATAAAAAAATGGACACGAGCAACCAATTGGAATAGGTGGGTGGCCACCAATATCCACCTAGATCAATCCTCCCCCCTTACGAAGAAATGGTCTCCATTGCATTGAGTTCCCCCATCAGGTGAGGAAACATCTACTGGATTTGGCCCTAGGTGAGCCACTTTCCTTGGTGTAGTAGTTTCCCTGCCTTGAAAACCTGATAAAGATGGATCTATTGTTGGCGAGTTCCCTTGACCTGTGTGTCCACTATCTGATCAGTGGATGATTGTTCCATGTAGTCAAGGTTGAGCTCTGTTGGTGTCAGTTGTTCGATGATCTCAAAGGTGTCCAATAACGGTGGAAAATATGGCCAAAGGAGGTCCACATTGAATACTGGATGAAAACCAAGGAAGGGTGGAGTGTTGAGCTCAAAAGTATTGCTACCCACAGCCTTGATGATAATGTAAGACGCATAATGAAGTGGGAGAAGATTATAATGGGGCTCGGTCAGATGATCCTTTTGCAAATGTAACCAGACTTTGTCGCCAACCTGAAACTGGTGTGGTACCATGTGTTGATCATGGCGTTGCTTGTACTTAGCATTGGATTTCTTCAAAATATCCTAGACCTTTTGGAAGATGTGATGAATATGCTCAATGAATCTGGTGGCTTTGCCGATTGTAGACTGATCATGGGAAGAGTTTCTCTATGCGGTGGAAAGAGGAAGTGCAACATCAATGGGTCCCAAGGATTGGAATCCCAGACCCACCTGAAATGGGTCTTTGTCGGTGGAACTATGGAGAGTCCTGTTGAAGTGTGTTGGACATATAGGAGACTCTTGTCCCATGTCTGAGGATGCTTAGAATTGTACATGCGTAGGATGGGCACAATCATTTGATTGACGACCTCAATTTGGCCATCTGTTTGGGGGTGGAAAGTAGTGGATTTTGTGATCTTGGCATCCAACAGAGACCAGAGACTCAACAAAAAGGTGTTGAGGAACCTGTTGTCATGGTCAGAGATGATGGTTTGTGGTATCCAAAAGTGGACCCAAACTCGTTCGAAGAAGAGCTTAGCATTATCTGCCACTGTGACATTCTTCTTACAGGCTGTGAGGATGGCCATCTTCAAAAACTGATCAATGACCACAAACACACAATCATTTCCGTTCTTGGTGGAAGACAAACAGGACATGTAATCCATGGAGATGGAGTCCCATGGCTTCTTGGCAATAGGAAGAGGGGTTTATAAGCCTTTATTCTTGATGGATCGCTTGGAATTGGTGTAGGTAGTGCAATATCTGATATACTTGTTGACGTCCTGTCAAAGTTTCGGCCAATAAAAATGTTTCTGAAGAATGACCACAATTTTCTCTACGCCAAAATGTCACGCCATCCGACTATAGTGGGATTCCCAAATCATATTTGCAAGCTCACTTGTAGGAACACAGAGATGGCCCAAGTGGCATAAGAGTCTATCCTGAATGTAAAAATCAGTGGCAGTGGCTCCTGTACCCAAGAGTTGATATGTTGTGGAAAAGTATGGATCTTGTTGGTAAAGTTGGGGCCACTTCGATGTTTCATGTTTGCAAGAATCAACCACAGTGGTGAGTGTAACCACAAGAGGCCGACTGATGCAGTCAGTGACACGATTGGAGATACATTTCTTATACTTTATGTTGAGATGGAACTTTTGCAAGTAGGTGGACCACTTATGATGGCAATTGTTCTTCAATTTACCCTATGTCTATATGAACTACAGAGGCTTGTGATCAGTGTGTATGATCGTCTCTTTCCATAGAATTTAATGTTTCCATTGATGATAGGCTTTTACAATGGAATACATTTCCTTGTCATAGGTGGGGTATTTTCAGATAGTATCGTAGAGTGTCTCACTATGGTATTCCACCAGATGCCCGTGTTGAGTGAGAACTATGCCCATAGCATAGTCAGATGCATCAGTCTCAATCTCGAATGGTTATTGTAGATCAGGAAAGGAGAGTACTGGAGCTGAGAAAAAACGATGTTTCAGATCATTGAATTCTCATTGCTTCTCCTTCCCACACACGAACTTTGCTCGACCACTGCCCTTGGTCATCTAGCTGAGGGCCCATGCAATATGGGAGAATCCCAACACAAAATGTCGACAGAAATTGGCTAGTCCCAAGAAGCTCCAAATATTGGTCAGTGTGGTTGGGGCTGTCCAGTCACGGTTGGATCTTATATGGATCAACATGTACCCCATTCGCATCAACAATGTATCCCAGGTATTGGACCCTTTTCATGCCAAAAGATCATTTTTCCAAGTTGGAATAAAGCTTGTTCTATCGCAGAGTGCTCAAAACCTGTCGAATATGTTGCATGTGCTCCTCCCATGTTTTGTTGAAGATGAGGATGTCATCCAAATATACTACCACAAAGGAGTTGGTGAAGGGTCTCAATACATCATACATCAACCTCATGAAAGTGGTTGGTGCATTTGTTAAGACAAAGGGCATGAATAGCCATTCATAGAGACCTTATTTAGACTTGAAGGTTGTCTTCCAGACATTAGTTGGTTCGATGGGAACCTGGTGGTAGCTAGACTTCAGGTCAATATTGCTTAAGAAATTTCCCCCCTTGAGTTGGTCAAGAAGGTCATCAATCCTGGGAATGGGTTAGCGGTTCCTGACTGTAATTTTTTTTAAGGATCTGTAATCAATGCAGAGTCACCAAGTCTTTTCCTTATTCTGCACCAATACAATCGGGCTTTCTCAAGGGGAGGAATTGGGTCTTATGTGCCCCTTTTGAAGAAGATCTTGGATCTAAGGCCTGATTTCATCATTCTCCATCAGTGAGCACCGATAGACCAGTCCATTAGGTAGAGGTGCATACGGGGTCATATCAATTGTATGCTTGACTTGGTAGTGTGTCGTTACCCCTGTAGGTGAGGTGAAGATGTCTTTGTATTCTTCCATGATCCCGTCCACTTTATTCTACTACAAAGAGAGGTGTTGTGTAGAGTCCATGGATGTGGCAACGATCTTCTGATTACTATGGGCATAGATAACAAAGAAGTTGAAATTCCTATTCTGTGAAATGGCCTTACTCCATTTCTTAACAGACATTAAATAAATAGCCATAGGTGGTGTCACCTATGGGATATGGTACAATTGTCTACCCAAATTAATAATAACATTGCGGGGTCTAGACTCATACATAGCATGATGCTTCCACAAATATGGTTGTCCTAAAATAACATCACAAACTCCAAGGGAAGAAATATCACACAGTACCTCATCTTTGAAAGGTTTGATGTCGTAGGGAAGATGACATTTTTGGTTGACATATAGATATCTCCCTTGACGAAGCCAACTGATGTTGTAGGGATGTGGGTGTGGTGTTGTTCATAGCTTCAGCCACTTGACAACCTCTAGTGAAATAAGATTCTTCTGACTACCGATGTCGACAATGAAATGAAACGGAGCCCCCTTAACCCACATCTACGAGTGAAAGAGTCGTTCCCCTTCCTCTAGTTCTTCTGGTTTGCTTGGCCAGAATTTGGTGGAAGCGACCATGGCAGTGAGTTCAACATTGATAATCCACTTCCTTCCTTCAGGATTTGACTCAGAATCATAATTGACCTCTAAATCAGAAGCCTTTAGCTCGTCCATGAGGGACTTCATGGAGCGACATTCATCGGTGTTGTTCCAAGGACTTTTATGGTACTCACACCATTTTCCCGTGTCCTTCTTCATATTCTCGTTGCCCTTCTTCTACTATGTCTTGGATGGATTGTCCTGAGAGTGGCCATCTCGAATTGGTCCCTTACAGTGTGGGTTTAGGTTTCCTTTTCCCTCCTTTGGCTGTGAGGGGTTTGCAGATCCAAAATCTCATCGTTTCTTCCTAAATTTCTTCTCTATATTGACAGCGTATCAATAAGTCATGCCCAATGAGGTGATGTTCAGGAAATGAAATTCTATTTGAATGTATCTATGAAAACGGTCACAATATTTGAGCACCAGATTCCACTCGGAATCTTTGAAACCCAATTTGGTGCATAGGGTATGGAAAATATTGGTGAAGTTTGGTACTGTCTGGTCCCTTTATTGAGTTAGGGTGGTCTATCTGGTGTACTGGTGCTCATAGATTCCAACAAGGTAGTATTGTTCTTTGATGGAGTCTGGGAAGGAATTCAATGTAGGGGCCACCACAAAAATTGCAGATTCCTCCACAACCCTTTGGTTAGAGTAAGTATCCCACTAGTCTTTAACATGGGGAATGACCTTGAGGAGTGAAAAAGTGATATTTTCCCTATCAGAAAAATTGTGGACCAAAAAGTATCCTTCGAGCAGATTCAACCATTTATCTACAACATCCGCATCTATCATTCCTTCAAATAATGGAATATCAAAGTTTCTTGTACCTTGAAGGGGGTTTCATGACCACTTGATGAAGAAGCTTCTCCTGTGGGAAACCGTCGAAGGATCTACGTGAAGTTTCCCATTATTTTGTTCCTTTTTCGCGCGAGGGATTCCTCGAGCAACATTTTAATAGGATCACCAGCTCCATCATATTTATTTTCATCTCCCATGGGTTTTTATTGGTCTTGGTGCATCCGATGTGGTAATGGCTCAATTGGTTTGATTCCCAACTTCTTGTACCCAAACCTTGTAGATGACATGCACGAATAAAAATAAATGAAGAGCAGATTTTGCTCTGATACCACTGATTCAGATTTAGGAGTGAGACGAACTAGTTAACAGACTGAATACAATAAACATAGATATAGGAAGAATAACACAAATATCGAGTGAACAATATCTTCTATGAAATAATGAAATAGGATGAAACTGTAAAATTGCAGAACTGAAACTTGCTCAAATGGTGGTAGCTATCCCTGAGAAGAGATGTGGCTGCTATGTGCATCTGTCTGAGTAGAATGTATTGCAATGAGGCTCCAGAGGCCCTTTTCATATTACTCATGAATTCCAAAACCTTATATATTCAAAAACCTAACCCTAGAAGGTGAAATGCCAAAATTCATGTGGGCCCTATGGGTAAGTTGGTGTAATTGTTGAACAATATAAGTGAACTAAGAGGGGGGGGGGTGAATCAGTTATATACAATTTCTTTCATTTTATAAGAAGATTACTTATTAATCATTAAATCATGCCTTTCACATTTAACTTGTAGTAATACATTTAACTAATAAATATACAATCACATAAATGAAACAGTGACACAGTGATTTTTCATGAGAATAACCAAAAGGGAAAAACCTCTTCTTCTTATGAATGAAAGGCAAGATCCAACTCCTCTTCACATTCTTATTTTATTTGAGCTACAACCCAAATGAGGCTGCTACCTCTGTTTCTTTAGCACCTACTGAATGAAAGCTACAACTCCCAGATGTACAAGCACCAACTTGTACAGGAGACTTTTACAGTCTCCCCTTGCTCCTCCCTACCACCCTAGAACCCTTCTCTGTCACTAAGAACCTGCAAACAAAATATTTATCTTCTCTGTCAAGTATTAGACATTTAAGTTCTCTCTGTTTATATATTCATATCATAATCCATCCTTGACCAAACCTCATAAATTTATCAATCTGCACATATATATTCTCTCCTTAATATTTTCTCTATTTTCATCATTTCTTCTCACTGTTTCAGAGCTTCAGCTCCACCATTATTCCCCACTCGTCACCCACAATCTCTCCCACAATTTCTTTGATAATCAGAGTGTACATTAGAATCCTCATGCTTCGAAGAATTAGTTACAATAATTGAACAACTACCTTACATAAATTATTATTGGCTAAGGCATCAAGAAGAACAACAATTGTTCGATCTGTTTCATCATTTAATCAACGTCATTCAATGAGAATACGTTGATTTTTGAATTTTCAACAAAAAAAAGCCTCAAGCGCTTCAGAAAGACATTTGTGCTAAACCATATGCCCATTGCCTGTGACCACGGGCTTAATCAAAAAGGCGCTTTCACAATTCACATATCGACAATCCTGAGGTGAAGACATCTCGCCTCTTCATGTTGCAATCCCCGAAATGGGGCTTAGCTTCGTGCTATATCCTCCCTATCATATGACCACCGTAGGAAACCATAGCTTACGCCAAAAAGGTTTTTTCGTGTTTCACACTTCGGGAGTTAGAAGGTTGGCGAATTTTCTTCCATTGACTATCAGTCAGTGAAATGATAATCACTAGCCACGTGTCCTTTGCATCCAATGGTCCTCATCTTATCGTGATTTTAGAAGATATAGCACTCCTCTCTTTACTTTCCAGTTAGCGAAACGCTAACCTCTTTCCATGTGTACTCTGCATTTCGACACTTCGCATTTTGGCGTTTCAATGATGCAGTGTTTCGACACTCCAAATCGTGATCCCCGAAATGATCCGATGGCTTCACAATTGATCTGGTGGATATAGATCAGATAGTTCTTGTTAACTTCTCGGGGACAGATCAACGGTCATATACGATTCTTATATTACCCCTCCAATGATTAATCCAACAGACATGACTTAATCATTCATTGAGATGGATGGTTGTCGGGGTTTCGGTACTTTGGCCATCAAGTCTTCATGACCTCAAAAAAAAACTCTTGAAACCGTAGATCATGTGACATGTGTCCCTTTTGGTATTTCATGATAAGACAATACTGATCTCATTGGAACTTTACGCTCCGATCGACGACTCACAGCCTTTCATGACTTTGCGTTTCGCGATTTCGCGTATCGTGATGTCAAAGGTTGGAGCTCCTCCTTTCTGTGTTTCATGATATCTGATTTCTGCTTATATTTGGATCGACGGTCCTTGAACCTCCATGATCCAACGGTCTGGATTGAATCACAAATTCGCATTTTGGTATATCGAGAAGCATGCCTCCATTCTCAAATCTTTCAACTTGCAATTTCCAAATTCCCAAATTCTAAAGGAACTCTCAGGGAAAATTTGACATTAATGAAAAAACCTGTGCAAACTGACCAACAAATGCCCCCTTTAGCATTGATGGAAAACTTTAAATCTCTTCTCCCCCTTTTGACATCTATGGCAAAGGAAGCAACCATACGCCCTCTGAACAAAGAAAAACCACTTGCAAAGATGTATCATTTTAGCAGCAACTCTCCCTATCAATAATAGTCAATCAACCTGGGTAGTTTGATTTTATAATGAAGCCCTTGCAATCTTGAGAATGAAATGAAATTAGAGAGGGTAAACCCCCAACTGATTCCTAAGACTTTCAAATTTCACTTTAGGTAAAGGTTTAGTAAATACATCTGCAATCTGATCCTTTGTGCCAACATATTCCATTTTAATAACTTTAGACATAACCTGCTCTCTTAGAAAATTAAATTTAATGGGAATGTGCTTTGTTTTGGAATGCATAACAGGATTTTTAGAAATACTAATTGCACTGGTATTATCACAGAAGATAGGTTTAGGTTCATTATAATGAATATGTATATATTCCAGCATCTGTTTCATCCATAGAACCTGAGTGCAACAAGTTGCAGCTGCAATGTATTCTGCTTCAGCAGTAGA
>ML781173.1:75978-92343 GCA_009831015.1 Picea engelmannii | reverse complement strand
TTAAATCACTTTAATTAATTAATTAACCTTTTTACCTTTGAAAAGCTCCTTATCTCTCCTTGTGGCTTCCCTAGCCACTAAAAGTCACTTCTAGCCATCCCATCCTGTAGTGTTTCTCCTCCCGATTCCAATGAGCTATTACATTGTGAGGTTCCTCCAAGTAATGTGCCCAAAATGCCCTCTTCAGTGATTTTAATTAACTTATAGGTCAAAATAGTCAAAATCATGGAAATCGTCGGAATGGAACGAAACCAAAGCCAACCTATGCGGAATGGCTCATGATGATGGAATATGATGATAAATGCCAACTGGACCCCAGAATGCCTCTCAAATACCCCTTTATTCTCTATAACATCCATCTGGCTACTTTGGTCATCATAAGTCTCTGCCCTGTGATGATGTCCCAAAGTGGGGACATTACACATATCCACCTAGAGAATGTGAGAGGCTTCAGAAAACCCTAGAAGTGTAGAACTCACAATTATAAAGCAGTACAAAAAGATGTGTTGAATAAAAAACGGACACGAGGAGGTAGTTGGAATAGGTGGGTGGCCACCAATATCCACCTGGATCAACTTGTTTGGGTTTTGAACCTCCTTTTCTCTCTCCTCACATTGCCTCACATGGACGTTATTTTATTTTAATTTATTTCAGCCATCCATTCCTTTCCTAAACTCACAAATTAGGGGACATTTTTTATAGCCTTAATTTCCACCCTACAAGCTAGAAGGGAATCCATAAAAGGATATAAGACAAAATGCACATTTTTCCTAAGATTTGACCCCTTTTTGGAGATCATCACTAGACACATAAGGGACAACAAGAAATGACCCTTGCATGGAAGAAGTGTTCAAAAAATGATGAACCATGAAACTTCTATATTTTGGGAGTTGTGAGGAGATAGGTGAAGGATGAGTTGTATCTTTGTGTCAAGGACCTAGGAAATCAAAGCATTCGAGTCTCTAGTGGTCTCTAGAATATCTAGAATCTCTCCCAAACTTCCTCCAAAGAGATATATAAAAAAGGAAAGTGTTAGGTAAAAGGAGGATAATTCAAAAGTATTGTTATGTTGTTCATTTGCATAGGTTATTTTTCTATCCATCACAGCCAAAAGTCAGTGATCCTAGCCTGACCAAGAAGCTAAAGGGAGAAGCAAGGAGTAAGGAGTCAAGGAAGAATGGAATCATCACCAAGGTATGCTTGATGTAAGTTCTCTATTTTATTAATAGATCAATGGTTTTCCTCCACTTCATTTGTGTCCAGTTCATGAATGTTTAGATTTTATTGATTCCATTATAGATCTTATTAGAAGCAAGTTATATCTAGGATTCTAATCCCAAGTAGAGAGGTAGAGAGGTATCACTTGTATTTTGTGTGCAGGAAGTAGGTTGTGGAGCTTGGAGCTATAGTTTCAGGTCTTTAACAACCATTATATACAAAGGACAATTGACAGATAAAGTTATGCAATATCCACCACTCCTTAGGTTAGTGATGAATTCATGTGTTTGAATTTAGATCTAGGGAAACCATAGAAGTATAAACTCTCTTTTGTCTAGGATTACTAGGCTAATCCTAGGGAGACTTTTCTATGTATTTAGAAAGATTTGTGTGATATTTTTCCCCATAATATGCACTCATGTTTATTCATGACTTCTCACTTCTCTCTTAGGTGTACTTTCTTACATACAAGAGTGAGGTATTTGTCACTTTTAAGACCTTCAAGGATTTTGTTGAGAAGTAGTCCTCTCTTTCTATCACGAAATTACGCATAGATAATGGGGGAGGCATATGTCAATTAGGAATTCAGGTATTTTTGTAGAGAACATGGCATTCAGAATCAACACTATATTCCCTACACCCCTTAGAAAAATGGCGTTGTTAAAACAAAGAACCAAAAACTAAAACAAATGGTGAACTGCATGATTTAGTCCAAGAACATGATACCTTCTTTCTGAGATGAAGCAATAAATTTTTCCAACTACACTTGAAATCGGCTGCCTCATAGGTAAGTTATACATATGACTCTAGAGGAAGCTTGAATCCATGTTAAGCTTGATGTCTCTACTTTTAGAGTATTTGGTAGACGAACATGGGTCTTAATTCCAATTGAAAACAACAAATCTATGTAGAACAAGATCAAACCAATGATATTTGTTAGTTACTGTGAGGACATGAAGGCATATGTGTTATTTGATCCTATTTCTAAAGTCTTATTTCAAAGAGATGTCCATTTTGATGAAGGTTTCAATCCCACATCATATCCTTCTCCACCCTTAGATTGTGATGCTAACTATGGTGCAGATCATGCTGATAGTTTTACTTTGATAGAAGAAGAAGATAATTAACATCTTGAAGATGAAACTCAAACATAAGAAAATATGTCACCCACACCAACAAAGCATGAGCAGATTGAACAAGCACAACTTGATCAAGAACAAAATTCTCAAGAGGAGATTTCATGAGTGAAAGAGGCCAAACATGTATGGATATGATCCAATTGATTTAAGTTATTATTCCTCTCTCCCTCACAAAATTTAGTCACAAACAATTGGTGTCTTGATCTGGACTATATATAGAATGACACGAAGGTAGAAATATAACAAGGAAACACATAGAGATGTTGCAAGAAATATAATAATATTGTTAAACTCGAATTCTATTAATGAATGGAAAAGAACATGTTGTAAAATGCAAAGAACACAAACTACTTAGACTGGTGGTATCTTATCCCTGAAGAGAGATGTGTCAGCTAGGCTCATTCGCAAGAAGTTGATTACAAAGTGGCCGAAAAGGCCTTTTAACATAAAGAATCAATGAGAAAAACCTAAACATATGAAACCATAATACCAAAATATGAAATAAAAAAAGGTTTGTGGACCCCGATGTGGTTAGTTTTGTTGTGGTTGCAACAACCACCCTTTACTTTTTCTTTACAAGCGAAAGTAAAAGACCCCCTACTAAAATTTCAAACTTATTGCCTAATCCTCTATTGCTTCAGCCTAATGTTATTTCTTTTCCTACCTTAAGGGAGTTGGGGGTTTAATCTTGATTGATGACTATCTTTGATAGGTGTTGATTATTCCTTTTGATCTTATGGTTTCAAATTTCTTCGTGATGCTTCTTGACATATGATGTTTCGTTGACATTTGTATGATGGAATTGATATATTATCTTTAGACTTTTTGTAGATTTTGAAATGTTGGATGATCCTATGGGGCTGTAGGATTTGATGTTCTATTGTATGAATGAGTTGGTTGCTGATGATTTTTCTGAATGACTAATTCAAAGTCTTCATTCTCTTGCTTGCATGTTGTACTTAATATCTTCATCTTTATTCTCTTGTATTTGATCACACTCTTTGGTTTCAGAAACTTAGCTTCAATCTCACAATTACTAATCCTTCTCTTGAGTTTGAGACTTAGCACATGAAATATTTTAGGAAATTTATCTATAGCTATCTGTGATGATATTTCAATAGATACAACACTCATTTATTGTTTTTTCTTGAAGTCAGGGAATATAATGCTTATGGTGTAGTGGAAAGAGTCTTTTTAATCGAATAATTGATCTCGCCTTTTTTCTGGTTGTAGGAGCAAGTTAGCAGGATCACTTTATTCACACGATTGTTCCAGCCTTGAGATGCATGTGGGGGGAGTCCCTTGATATTATTACTCTTTCCTATACCAATTTATTTCCATATATTGTTTGTAAGTTGAAGACAATGATCAACATTATGGACTAAGCCTTGCCTTGCCCAAGCCTCGTCTATATTTTATTTTTTATCACCATTGCGTTGAAGAGACTGAAACCTTGATCCTTGTCAAAAGATTCAATCCTTAACATAATATCCCTCATTATGAAGTGAGTTACCTTGGATGAAATACACCCTCAGTTCTGAAGCTCCAAAGGATATGGGATCCACCTTTCCTATAGACATTTCCCCAAGCCTCTTCATATTTATCTCTACCGGGTTCCTCTTTTTTCCTTCCCTCTCTATGAAAACCTAGGCCTAAGTTCTATTGATACTTCTGCTTCCTATATTACATTCTTTTCTCTAACCAAATATTGTAGTTGGATTCCACCCATCAAGATATTTCTAACGACTATAACCATACTTGAATCTAAGCTCCGGATCAAAAGTTATGGAACCCCAAAGTTTTGAAGCCTCCATTCACCCTTCCCACTTCATTTCCACATGGATCCTTATTACTTGTGCCACCTGATGTGGCACTAGCATGTCACCCACCACCTGGACCATGAGGACCTCATTTAAATCTTAGGTCCCCCCTCTTTGTCATTGGGATTTACTTATTTCAAGTACCCCATTCTCTCAATCGCATCCCTCGACGATGACACCCTCATTCCTTTTCATCATCAAAGATCCATCCCTCCCTAGCAATCGATCATCTTAACTATTCCATCCTCCTCTGATGACATCCTCTCCAATAGATCCAAAAACTCTCGAAAGTTAGAGATCAATGACCCCAATCTTATTGGTTCTTTGATTTAGCATGAAATCTAACACTCGCCTCCCTAGATGTCACCTAAAAAATGTGGCATTTCCATGACTTTCCACCTTTCGTGACACATGGCACAAATAAATCAACCCTAACCACTGTATCAACACTCCAAATCAGCCTGACATGTGGCACATCACCCATATGACACGTGGATCCATCATTGGCTTGAAGAATATATTGACATGGCCATACATGTCATCAAAAAACACCAGGAATTATCTAACCAGGTGTTTACACATGTCCTCTTCATCATTGGATTTATTCTCTATCGAAGTACATCTACTCCCAATAACATGGCTCCATTCTTCGATGAAAACCCCACTCCAATGAATGGTCGAGATCTCACGGGATCCTCCTCCAATAGATCCAATGGTCCATCGACCATTTTCATCATTGGATACCCTTCTAACCCAGCTCATTATAACCCTGATAGTACACTTTGCTAAAAGGTTGATAGTGAATATCACCCACTACTCGATCAATGACCTTCATTCATCCTCGTATTCCTCTTTTCTCATATTATATCTCCTTCAGGTTTCCTAGATCGCCCCGATTACCCTCCTCCGATGAATGACTAAGATCTAATCGCCAGGGCATATCAATGGTTAAGATTCAAAGTGATCGCCTAAAGGAATACATGCACATTTGGGACCACTCTAGTCCTACATAATCACAAGTTGACACATGTCAACCTTCAAGACATTCGAACCATCCAACTGGTATCCTCCTCACCCTAATGTCACTTTACTTCTTCTCCAATAGATTTAGGTCGCCATCGGTTGAGAACCTCTATGAAATATCAATGGGTCTTCTTGACTTGGAACCTTCCCCATCGGATTCCCTATGCAACCTCACTCTGGGTCACTTCGATGGCCTTCCCATTCGACCAATGGTCAGGGTATTCTAGAGTAATCAAATCAATGGTTGTTGATGATTCAGGGTCTCCCTCATTGTCTAAACCCCTTCCAGCCTTACCCTCAAAAAATATGATGGCATCACCCTATGACAACCCTATCACTGATATCCATGGTCCATAATTCACTGATCCCACTCTCTGATGGATCCAATGGCTATCATTGTCTCAGATCCTCTCTCGTCATAGTTGTTTTGTGCCCTTACGTTTGGTCATCCCGATGGCCTTTCCATTTGACCAATGGCCTAGATATGTTCACTACATCGAATCAATGACTATGATTTGTTTTGATTCAAACATGGGGGTATCATCCAAGATAACAATCTGAATCAAGGACTTAATCATTTCAGTATTCCATTAAGTGTTTTCTAAGGTTTTACCATGCCTTCTTGGCCTTCACATTTATTCCCAAACTATATAAGACAATATCTTCATGACTTGGATGAAGGTTCGCATCCTACGCATATTTTCACTTCAAAGAAAAATATTTTAAAGAAATTAAGGCTCTTCAACCACGCAAAAACCTTCGCAGGAACCTGGGTAAAGGATCAACGACCCAAATTCACTAACAGGAAATATCGAGGGCTATTGAGCATCATTTTTCAAATGGGAATAACTTGGGATGCATGTGTCATAATTGATCCTGTGATACCTCATTGGAATGGTATCGAGCAAAGTAATGTAGTGGCATAGTTCTTCATGCTAGAAAAATAAAGAAAACAAAAACCTCATAAATCGCAGAGAACATAAGACCACAAATTTGGGAGGAAGAAATGAATCTGCAAACTTCAAACAACCATAACTGGGGTTTCGGGCAACGAAATCATGCCCAATATATATCGATGGAAAGAAAGAAGAGAGAAGAAAAAGATGACATAGAAAATGCTGGTAGAATGAGAGTGGAAATTATTTGAAATCATAGAACACATAAGGAGCACGAATTTAAATAAATAATGTGATGTATAATGTTAAAATAGTAGAAGACAAGAGAAAGTAGAGTTAATAAATTAATATCATTTGTAAATTTCCTTAGGGAGAAAATAACCACCCACAAGTCTCTTCAACTTCTGTTTGTAATGGTCACATGTTCATTTTTGAAAATTTAAAAGAATTTTGAAATGTGAGATGAGAAACGAAAGGAAACTTAAATGAACAATCACTAGAACTGAAGAGTCTCTCTCTCTCTCTTGTCTTATAAAAGAGAACTCGTAGGGTATAGAAGGGAATTTTTCCCTTTGTAATGAAATACATTATTATTACTTCTGAGCTAATAAAGAGAAAGAGGCATTCTAGAAATATGTGTCTTGGTGTATGTACATGAGACTATTCTTTGTGCATTTGTCTTCTACTTGAGTAGATAGGATTCTTTTGTATGAACTATTTATGCACTCTGCTATGTCTTCTTATGTTGTCACATGTTCCTTTGTGGGTAAATAAATGATGTTATGGATGTATTGTACAACTATTTGTCTCTATATTTGTAGTATTGTTGTTTTCATTTATCAATAACATACATGAACTATTTTTATTTCTAATGGTATTATCTTTCATTGTATTCATTATTTTATATTTTCTCCTAGGATAGATTAGAAGTAGTTAGGATTAGACTAGTTTTATTTCAGTTAAATTAGCCTTAGGATTATTTAGAACTTTTGGGGGATAGTTCATTGTTTTTCCCCTTTTCTTATTTTAATTTTGAGTGGAAATGAGGCCAGTATACTCATCGGAAACACTACACCAAACGAGAATAGGTCTAATTGGGACCTTCCATCGAGTGTTCTCCCTTACCTTCTTGACAGACCATTTGGACCCATCAACATAAATGGCTCTAGGAGGAGGCAAGATGATAAGTTGAGCCCATGGAGTCATTTTTATTAATTGTTTTAATTTATTAAAGGTTCAATCCCATGTCCCTTTATGGATATATTTGTACGGTACTCTACCTCCCAAAACCCCTAGACGTATTTTACATTTCTTGTCGCAACTTAAATTTGATGGTGAGGGTGAAAGTTGCATCTAGACATGCTTTACAATTCTGGAAATTTTGTAGTTCTCACAATATTACTAATGGTATTACCATTTGCAGGTTGTTCACTCTCACTTTTGTAGGCCGGATCAAGAGTTGGTGCGAGACTTTGTCGGTCGCCTCTATTCACACATGGGAACAATTTATGCGTGAATTTTTTCATTCTTTTGAGAATTATGATTTTGATAAATTGTGTGAAGAAATTAAAAATCTTAGGAAGAATGAAGATGAATCTCTTCAAGATTTTGTTATCATATTTACTCATATTTGTTATAGGTTTCCTTTGGATGATAGGAATTTTAACAGTGATTTGATTTCCTTTTTAGTTTCTCTTACTCATGAAATATATCAGCTAGTGGATGAAGAATCTAAATCATGTTTTATTGCTCCTTTGCATGATGATTTGGATTTAAATGAAAATATTGAAAATATTAATGGCTTAGCTGGAATCCATATGTCCAGATGTTTCTTTACTATCCGGGATATAGATCAAAGAGAGATTTTTTTTTCCAGAAGAAGCATATGTATCCTCTCACCACTCCAGTCCCCCTTTCTTTCCTTGTGACGAAAAAGAGGCTTCTTATTTAAATTCAAGTTCATATTTTTCTGTAGTTGACCAAGAGGAGGGTTTTCATGTTGATAATGGGACACTTCGAGTGACACTGATGGTTATGTCAGGTTCTCATTATCCTATCTTATTTTTTATATCACAAGAAAAAGAAGAGGAAGCTATGGGAAAATACTTGGATGTTGATCATTTTGTTAATGAATAAAATATAGACACTTGTGAAATGAATTCTTCCTCACCCATGGACAATTTGGAATTAGTTCATTTTGATTTAAATTGTCCTATTGTTATAAATTATCCTTGTTTAACCGAGATAGATAAAGAATGTTTTCCTACTAATGATGGATTAGTTATTGAACCTTATTTCTCTAATTATTCTAGTGACTTGCTTCTCTCCTCTAACCATGAGTATGCTATGAAGTATATTTCAGATTCTAATATTGTGTAGGAGCAAGACAACCAGGTCAATCCTTCCACTTTAGGAGAAGAAATAAACATATAAGACATACTTCTTTCAACAAAACCACCCACTTTTTGTTTTCAAAAGGAAAACCATCTTAAGGAAGAATGCATTGATTGTGAAGCCATGCCTAGTGTGATACCTATTGATCTACAATCAATCACCGATATTATTAATGAGGAAGAAATACCATTCAAGGAGTCACCTTCTGAAAAATTTTCTTGTTCTAGAGAGGCTTTTAATTATCTTAATTCTTCCACTTATTATTATTTGTATCCTTATCTCTTTAATGATTTTATTTTGTAGGAATACACTCATTGTTCTATTCAAATGAACTCAATAAGGTTGACCCATTTTGACATACTTGATGGGGGAAATGTACATATGGAATATAGAGAGGATAAGGCCTCTTCCCATGAACTAATCACAACAAGGACTTATCAACCTTTATCATGGGATGAAGGGAATTCTATAGAAAATGTATATCAGACCATGTATGCTTTTGTTTCATCTTTAGTTTGGAATAGTAGAGAGTGTTCTTGTTCAAGTATCCCTTTAGTTAATATTATTGATTCTAGTGGCATCCACCATTGTCTCGAAGATTTTTCTTGTACCACGGTGGGTACTAGCCCATGTATATCATTCGATTCCACTAGTCTATCTCAAGTAGGTGGTTTCTTGAAGTATGAGTCCAGGGAGGCTTTCCAAGATAATGAGGCACTTTGGTCCATGCCATTGGTTATGTCAGGACCTCATTCTTTAGGTTTGTCTTCAGGGATAAACAACTCTATTAGCATGATGATTCTCTCATTGACAATACAACACACATATTATATGCACAATTCTCATTTCATATGCCACTTTTCCATGAACTTCCTCCATCAATTCTATGGTAGTAATGGTATATTTTATGATAGATTTGAAGTATGTTTGGAGGAATTGTATTCATCTAATGTTCCCATGAATTATTGCATTGACATATTTAACATGGTGAATAGATTTTATCATGCTTTAATTTTTCCCACTTTTACTCTATTTTTATTCCAAGTTTTGTTTCTAATATTTTATGATGAGCATGCTTATGCAATCTTGGGATTATACAGATGGATACACAGGGCCTTTTCCATTTCCCTATGCAGAATTGAAGTCCCTTTTTGCAAATACCAGACATAAAAACATTGTTTTTCCACATATATGCACCCTACCAATATTACAACATGCATATACGTAGGTTGCACCACTACAACCCGTGTACATCGGAAATGTGCCCAAAATTAAAAAAATGGTGTTGGGTTTCCATGTCACGTCACAAGATCAATGATCCTTGGCCTTCCATATACTAGAAACGTTCTGAATTGGCCCTTTAGTTCCACTTGAAGGCTATAAATGGGCCAAAACCGAGATATGGAAAAGAGGAGAAAGAATTCAACTTCGAGAGAAAAGTTACTTTGGAATTCACTTCACATTGATTCTACATCCCTTTGTCCTTTAAGTCTGAACACATTGTTCATTCCCCAAGCTATTTCCTTATTGATTGAGAACATCATTGTCTCTCTTGTATGAGCTTGCCTTTGGTGGAGGATTGAAATGGTGGAGGCCCAGTTGGAAGGAACTTAGTTTCTCGGTTCTGAACCGTGCCAACACAGAAGTTTGTAACTCATTCACTTATGTTGATTATATCTTAATAGAAATACTCTTTTCTGAACCAATTGATATCTTGTGAATATTTGAATTGTTATTCCATGGGCGTATTTGTTATGAATATTGATGGATTATCCTATTGAATGTGCTAATATTATCTATTATCACCATATGCTTGCATTACTTGGTTTTTGAGGACTAGTTGCAGGTATATTTATTTGGGTCAAGTGCTCAACGATGGACTTCATCGAACGTCTAGACGAGATATGCATTTTATCTTGTCTTGCTAGCATATTTGTTTATATAGAATACTTGATATTAGAGTTAATTTCTTCGTTCATTTCTGTCTATTGTGGTTTACCCCTAGCCATAGAAATATTTTCCTCGTAATAGAATTGGTGACCATACTGGGGATACAATATTCTTTTTTGTGGTTTGAAGTGTTTTTCTCCCTAGATTTCTCTCGTTCATATTGAGTTTCTTGTCGTATGATTGCTTGACATCCTATGTTCACTCCAAGCCTTAGTTTCTTAGCATTCTCCTTAGCCTAGTTGTGTTTTGACACATATACATGGGTTTTTTCTTGACAATCCCGTACATACATGTGTTGTACTTCTGCAAGATGTGTAAATACACACTTTTACCTTGAAAAATTGCATACATCAACCTTTCTTACTTGATTACTAGGTTTGGTGGTTGTTGGGTAGGGTTTGATGATTGATGAGTCTTCTTGGGTCTCTTTGGTGACTATTAAGTGTCTGTGGAAGGACATGAAACTTGTCTTTGGCTGAATTTTTGGGCGGTGCCTTTCTCATCATCTTTTTCATTTTGATTTTTCTTGCACCTTGGGCTGGGTGTTTTTCTCCTTGATATCCTACTTGGGTTGTCTCTGTCTATACACAGTAGAGTTTTTAGATAAATTTGATGTTCAGTCCTTGCATTTTCATTCTCTTATATTGAAAATACAAAAATATTATCCATTTTACATTGATTGGCATTTTGATCTCTTGAGTCTTTATCATTGTTGGCAGAGGGGTTGATCCAAGGTTCAACGCTTCAACAATGCACCAAAAAACCCCTAAATACCATCCCTTTCGGCAACACCTGCGATGTAGATGAAGTCTCACCTGAGGTACAGGCAGGGAGGGTTGTAGGACTCAAGTGTCTACAACCTAGCTGGGACACGGATCTGTGATTACAACACCTTAACATAGCACTTAGCCAACAATATGCATTAAGTTTTGATTCTTATTCATAGCATAGATTAACCCTAAGTGTATATCAACGTAGTAGTAATCAAGATTAAACACGTCTAAGTATTTAGCACATACCATTTGAGCAGATCTAGCATTTATTCATATATCAGGCACCAAGCATCAATGGATCTACCTATCACATATCAAGAAGAGTCCACTAAGAAAATATAACATAAAAATCATGAAGGAATTGCAAAAAGAACAATAACACAAGATCTACGTGGTTCACCCCAGTGTGGGGTTACGTCCACCAACTCTTCTTCTTCTTTATTATTCTCTTCCAATCTTATTACATGCACCAAGCCACAAAGCCAACTTTGCAAAGGACAAGAGATCTACGCGCACCTCACCAGATCCTCCTTCCTCGAATTGGATCAAAGCACAAAGCTTTACATAGTCTGTCTGCACCAATCCTCACAAAAATGATTACACTTATCTCTCAAGCCTTAACTCATTCATGCACAAAGCCAACTAGCCATGCACTAAGCCGAACAATGACTAGTAATCTCCCACCACTACTTACATCACTTAGCTACTTATTTATACATTACAAAAAGGGGCCTAAGCATGGGTAAACCCACGGGTTTACATCCCATACCTTTTTCATAAACCGTAAAATCCCAAAAAGCCCAAAATATCGCAAAATGGGAAAGATCCCATGATCTCTGCTTTGCCTGGGCGCTCTGTCTTCAACCAACATGTTGAAATCCCAAAAATGGTCAAACATGACAAGCGTTTCCTCCAAACCTAGTCAAGGGCCAACATGACCCTAAAACTCACCTGTGACTCATCCTGAGTCACTCAGATTTGGGTAACAATGCTTCGAAGGCCTCGATCTTAGCTCGTGTTGCCTCGACTTTCTTCTTCACCAGAGCCTCTTGCTCAACAAACTCCTGAATTACTTGCTCGGTGACAAGCCCTTCCATGCGTTGTTCCACTATCACGACCACCTGTTCCAGCTGTGATCCTTGTCCCTCGATCTCTTTGAAAAGTGTGCAGGCTTCGTCCTGCACTTGCTGGAGTCTTTATGTCACCTCCATAACTCTGCTCTAGATGGCAGTGACCTGCTGTTGAACCGTGTGTTGCTACTATGACCTCTTCATATTTTCCACGACCGTAAGTAGCTTTAGCTGCGCTTGCACAGTCGACGCTTGCTGCTTCACCTCCTAGAGCTATGCGTCCAATCTCCTCAGCTCTGGGTCTTTTGCAAGGCACTCATAGGTTTTCACACTTCGATCACTTAGTTTCTTGCATTCTATGGCCAACACCCTGACTCTTTCTACTACGCTCTTGGAATTTTCTTCCCTCTGATCTCTTACTTCTTGCGGAGTGCTAGGAACTGCTTGAATTTATAGCTCTACTACTCTTTCTTGAAGTTATTGAATGGCCTCAGTGAGATTCCCCACTTGGCTCTCGACTGTCTCTTCTTCCATCTGTGCCAAGCCCGACATAGAGCGAAGTACTCTAGTCACTGCCTCTCTGACAATAGTATTCTCTACAAGTAGTTGTTATTTCTCTTTCTAGATTTTCTCTTTGTCCTCTTCGAACTTCACCCAGAGGTCATCTTTGTCTTGTTGCGCAACCTAAATTTACTCTAAGGCCTCCTCATTTTCTTGCTTCAAGGCCTCAGTGGCCTGTTCCTTCTCTTCTTGGACTCAACGAAGTCAAGTCTTTGTTTCATCTACTAATATGCGTAGTTGGGTAGGCTCATCCCCCAATTCTACACTTTCTGTTGAGGATGGCATAGTAGACATTGCGCGGTTCGAATGGATGGCTTCTTGGATGTCTTTCAGTTCCTTCTCAATCCTATCATACATTTTTTCTTGCTTGGCTTCATTTCTCTGTAGGATATCCTATGAGGTGTATTTGAAAGTTGTGATGATAAGCTAGATATCATCCACTATGAGCACATTCTATGACTGAGGATTAGTGGCTTGGGATTTCTTCCGTGCTGAGGGTTCCTGTAGAGAACCCTTCCTTTTCTTGGATGTTCCGGCATCTATAAGGGGATCCTTTGGCGGTGTTACTTCACCCTTATCTTGCTTGTCTTCTTCCCCTTCCTCCTCTTGGTTTACTTCTTCACCTCCTCCTCTTGCAGGTGAGTCAGACACAGTTTATTCTGATGCGTTGTTATTTTCCTCACTGTCTATGTCATGTACTTCCTCCTTTTTATTATTTTTCTTTGTGTTTCTTGGTCTGTCATACTCGTTCTGGGTGACCAAAGGGCTTCTGATGATTTCAGGGTCAGAGAGATCAGTCTTCTCGACTGGTACAAGGAATTCGGCCAGCCATTCCTTGGTTATCTCCTCCATGTCTTCATCAATCAATTTATAGTAGGACTGCAACTCCTCCTTTCTTTCATCCCTATGCACAGTGATGTAAATGAAGTGTCTACCTATGTAGAACTTCGCTAGCAGCCTTTAAGTATTCAAGGTGTTTTGGGTCATTCATGGGAATGATTCAATGGCATGTTTGAGTTGTAGGTAGTATGTGTGGAACACCACATTTGATTTCCACTACTTCACCATGTCGCTCATATACCACAAGGTGGTGAACCTTGCAGCCAATGGCTCTAATGGATCGATTTATGTGAATGCCGCTCCCTCCAACATATCCCAAACGACAAATGCAATGAAAATCAATAACCAACTGAAGTGAAATTCATAGCCTTGGTCCTGCACTTTGCGACAGTCTTTCTCCAATTCATTGACGAGGTAGCTCACCTAGTTCATTTGCATTCCTTCAAAGCACTTCCCTGCAAGGTCGACTATGAATCATGTTACTTGCGTAGGATGGTTCTTTCTGACGATCTTTCCCGCTATCAGCTAATAAGCTACGTGCACTGCGCCATCCTGGATGGAGGCTACCTTGTAGCCTCGCTTACCTTTCTCCACATCACCATACACCTCCTTGATGTGCTAGGCCAAGGAGTGATCTCATGTCTTTCCTAGGTAGAACTGGTGAAGGTCTGGTCCTTGCATTCTTAGTCTGGTGATCAAGTCGATCATTTTCAGACCCACAGTGATGGGCCTATCCAACCAAAGATACCCTCCATGGTAGCACGACAGGAGGAGTTCAATGCATGTGTAACCTCATGATGTCTGTCATAGTGGGGGATCTTCATGATGTTCAATATCGTCGATATCGCAATCTCCTTGATCCTTGGCTGGGGAATTATATTGGGATTCTTCCCAGTCGTCTTGGGAATTGTGCACATCACATAATTATTCCTATCATCGAGGTTGAAATCTCTTATATTGAGAGCTAGGATTAGTCCCAATCACAGTCTGACTACGAGTATCCCTTTCAGGAGGTATGCAGTGATGAGTGTGTACTCTAAATCCCATGGGACATTTTCGCGACTAATCGCACCAGCCAAGGGTAGGATTTAGTCGAGCAAGACCGACGAGATATTCTATGCATTCGCCAGATCGTCGTAGTGCTTGCTTCTTTTCTCCATCATGGTTCGGGATGGCAAAGATCGACATCCAGTCAAGGGGGATGCTTGCAATCTGCCCATCGATGATTCCTGTACTCCTACAAACATGAATTTCTCATCCCTAAGGTTGATAAATATTTCTTCTACAGATTTCTCTACTGTGATAAGGTTGCCCAACATGCACACTCGTAATCAAATAACTTGAGTAGGTGAATGGACACTCAAGGCAATCAAATATATGGCGAGGTATAGAGAGTACAATGTGGTATAATCATGTCTTTGTTAGCTCAGATATCTTTATTTTCAAAACATGGTCCCAATGTAGCATTCAATGGATTAAATAAGCAACGTCGTAATGGATTCCTCCAACGAGCAGGAATGCCTCAATCAGTACAATTCCATCTATTATGGCACGATATCAATGGTCCAATGGCGATATTTTAAACAATAACTATGTTTATATCCATTTTGGAGTGTCATTCTAATGGCCAAGACGCCTCCAATGGTCATATAGCTTCGCCATGGCGACGTACCTTTCTGCGCGGTCCTGTTAATCCGGCGAGGTTCAAGTTCTGCAAGCTTGCCTTCTATGAAGTCTTTTATGGAACTTCCTGCAATTTTTCTAACTTTACCTTCTTCTTACTGAGATTTCTTGTCTTCCTTCCTATGATCTGAGTCTCCGGGTTCCTTTTTCCATTCTCATTCTTATTTTCTCTTAATGTAGAAACTTTGCACTACTGAGGGTCTTTCAAAGGGTTCAAGGGTAATACTTATTTTCTTACTATTTCTAGGGTAAGTGCTCTTCTCTCTTGTGTGGACAGGTTCTTTAAGCCTTCCTGCGTTCTTTCAACTTCGACAACTAACTCTCTTGCCTTATATTTCTTTGACTTGTCCTCGTTTTCTTGTATTAGTCACTCTATTTTCTTAGCCATGAAGTCCCTTAATTCTTTCTTTTTATGTTTTGTGACTTCCTCCTCTACTTTCCTTCAGATCTGATCTTTCTCAATCCAGATCTTTCCTAAAAAAAGTGCAAAAGGGGCATTGTTCTCAACAAACTTAATGACTTCAAATTCTTCTACGGTCGATGTTCCATGAGAAATTGTAGGTACATTTGTTAGATTACTGAGAGGGGGGGTGAATCAGTAATAGAGAAATTTAATCCCTTTTAACCATATAATCCAAGTGCTATATCAATGAAGCATTATTATCCAATAACTATAGAGTAAATAAGGAATGAACAAATGAACAATCATACACATACACAGTACACCAGTGTTTTACATGGAAACCCAAATCGGGAAAAAACCATAGAATGTTTTTTCTTATATGTCTTGAAGAATTACATTCATTCGAAGCACCAACTTCTTTTGTTTTCCAGCTGCAACTGGAAGGAGGCTCAAACCCCCTAGTTTCTCAGGCTACAACCTGAGGGAAGCTCCAACTCCCCAAATCTCTGGCTACAACCAGAAGGAGGCTACAACCCCCAATGTTCTCTGGCTACAATCGGAAGGTGGCTACAACCACCTGTCCTTGCCCTGTCCT